>VYZU01006083.1:0-25341 GCA_013401355.1 Ceyx cyanopectus | reverse complement strand
AAGAAATAGAAAAAAAATCACATTGTGGAGAAAATAATAATCTGACTATGAAGGACCTCTAGTGGCATAAATACTTCAAATAAAAGAAAGCCTAAGATTACACCTGCTCATAATTTTCCAAGGAATCACTTCTACAGTGTCAGATTTTAAATTCATGTGTTATTTTTGTCTTTCCTTTTGTCAATAAGGTAAATGAAAAAAAAAATATTTTTTATAGTAATATACAGTAAAGTGGCTAGGTTTACAATGGCATTGCACTTTAAATTCCCTGAAAATTAAAGCAGATGCTGTCAATTTAAAAATAGGCTTATGTTCTTTAATTTGTTATATATCAAAAAAGAAAAAAAATACAAGTGTGGAAAAAAATAAGTATAAGAAAGATGAAACCATGGTGTCCTGCAGGGAATATGTGAAGGTGGGAAGAAGCAGAGTCTTGTGGCAGGAAGGATTCCAGAATATCACAGTAACAGATATTTACACCAAGACCAGGACAGCTGCTCTTTGTGGAAGCACCAACACCTGTGCACATATAGAGCATCATTAAAAGTCATTAAAAAACCCACCCAGAGATGCAAGATGCCAGCAGATTGTCTAGATGAGTTTGAGATGAAGACAAGTAGAATGAGACATGGGAGTTGAATGAAACCTTAGAAAGAGGAGCTCAAGGCTATGCACAGAATTGGGAGCAATTAAAATGTAAGGATTTTGAGTAACTTTGACTCATGTAACTGCAAGAAAAGTGAGTTTTGAGCTGCCTGTACACCAGGCCCACTGCAATGGGGTCTTCACGTGTTCAGGGGAGTGAAACCTACAGTGGGGCTGTGGCCAAAGTGGCTTTGCAGGGACAGGCACTAGGCTGGGGCTGCTGCCGGGATGCCTCGTGGGAAAGCAGGAACATGAATTTCCCGGTCGTGCTTCTGCAGCAGCCCTTTGCTGCCGCTCCCTCTGCTCCGCTCTCCCCTACACCCAGCGTGTGGCAGGAAACTGACGGGGTGGAGCTGAGAACAGGGAAAGAACCGGAGAAGCGCTGAGGGGGGCGGCAAAGCTCCGTCTCCCCCGCCTATGGGAGAGCTACGCCCCTCCTTGGGGCGGCCCCTCGGCGGCCACAAAGCTCTTGTGTGCCGTCGCTAGGGTGTTTCTGTTCCGCTGTCTTAGCGCTGCTCCTCCTTCATCCCTCCCTCCATCTCTCTCTCCCTCCGCAGCGCCCTCTCTCTTCCCCTCGCTGCCGGCGGCTCAGAGCTGGGGCAGCTCCGCGGCATGGACGCGGCCGCCGACGGGGCACCGCCGCCCGGGGCTGCGGTCCCCGCTGCTCCCGGGGCCTCTCCAGCTCCTCCCCGCCGGCTGCTGNGCTGGGGCAGCTCCGCGGCATGGACGCGGCCGCCGACGGGGCACCGCCGCCCGGGGCTGCGGTCCCCGCTGCTCCCGGGGCCTCTCCAGCTCCTCCCCGCCGGCTGCTGGCGCTGCTGGAAGCCAAGCTCTGCACCTGGTAAGTCCCAAGCTGCGGATGAACCCCCCCCTTGTTCGGCCTCCACGTGGAGCTGAGCAGCGTTGGCCTCTCCCCTTCCGCGGATGGAGGGGTGGGGACTGTGGAAGCAGCCGGGGATCTCCCCTCTTCGCTCTGGGAGCGTTGGGCCATAGCGCGGTGAGGATGCGGTGGCTTCTGGCAGCGGCCGCGGAGCATCCCCCGCGGGGAGACCCTCGCTGCGAGCCCGGGGGTGCCGCGGGGAGCGGGATGTGGGGCCGAGCAAAGCTTGAATCTTTGGGAAGAGCCCTTCAGGCCACCCCCAGCAGCACCCCGCCGGTCTCATCTCGCTCTGTCTCTGCCAGGGCGGCGGCTAAGGGGAGTTTGGCTTCTGCTGCTGGAGGGCTGCGTGAACAGGGTGTTCTGCTACCGGGGATGCTGGGGAAGAACCGCCAAACTCTAGCTTGTACCTGCTGTCGGGGGAGAGGCTGGAGAGTCTCTTCAGCCAAGTGTAGCATTAGCAAGTGATGAGTTTGACTTTTAAAGAGCATAATCTTGCATATGCACACACATACTTATTTTTGTAGTGATTGTGGTTTAATGTTTTCCCGCTTTTCTATTTTTAAAGTCTCTATTTTTATCGGTTCTGTACTCTTTTATCAGCGTTGTCATTTCCAGAGAGGGTGGTTAGGCATTGGAATGGGCTGCCCAGGGAGGTGGTGGAGTCCCCATCCCTGGGAGTGTTTAAAACCCGTGTGGATGTGGTGCTGGGGGACATGGCTTAGGGACCCTGGTTGGATTTGATCTTAAAGGTCTCTTCCAACCAAATGATTCTGTGATTCTATAATCATGAAGAGCAGGTTATGGGAGGCAGAGAAGAGAACGAAATAGCTGTTCTGAGGTGTAGAGTCTGGAAGGACAGGTATCCCCTTCCCCCTCCTTCCTTGAATCAGGGTAGAGACTCATTGAACTCTGGCACTTACACTGCAGGCACTAGTTAAGCATGGGAAACCCGAGGGGGGGAAAAGTCTGCCAAGTGGTGCATCCTGAAGCTGGTAATTGTGAAACACTGCTTTTTGTGAGAGCAGAACTCCCTCCTCCTTTCCAGACTGCAAGTTACACGTCCAGCTTGTTTCCACCTGACCCAAACCAAAAAAGCGCCGCATTTATAAAGCCGTTTCTGAGGCTCCAGGTTTTTTATCTCTAGTAACTATTGCATCAGAACCTCTTGGCTGACAGACAGGAGTTGCTGGCTCTTCTACCAGCCTTTCACTGCTAAGCTGGAGTCTGGTGACTCTCATAGTCTGGTATGGAGGTGTGTGCAGAGTCTTATTGCAGAGAGCCAAGCCCACCTTATCCTTTTGGTTCTAAGTTCTTTTCATCCTGCCTCTCAGACAAGCTAGGACCTTGTTCAAGTGTTCAGTAACCTCACCTGTGCTAGTAGCTTAGTTAAAATGTTGCTAGAGAGCTACACTTAGTGTTGATGGTACTTGAAAGAAAATAACCAGCTCTTGCAAAGTGTTTTCTGAGACACTGAACTGATGTTTGTTTATTTATCTCTTTATTTCCCAGGTGGCTGGAGGTTTACCCATGTTAGTTTCATTTGAGGCTTTTCTGTTTTGTATAAAGGCTTAATATTTATGTGTAATAAACTAGGTTTTGTTTTTTACTAAAACCACTAGAAAGTATGTTTTCCGTTGCCTGAACAAAGCAAAATTGTTTTGTTTGCCTTCTGCAAATTAAATTGTCACCAGTTTCAAAGCAGAATACTCAAACACTAACGTGCAGATTTTAGGTCTTCAAAATATTTTGTTTCTGACCTGAGCTGTCTGCTAATCATGTTGCAATATGGATTCAGTCTGAACCTGCATTTTTCTTTAACTACTTCCATGAAAATGTGAAATTATTAAAATGAAATGGTCTCTTGCCCACCACCCTTTTCAGTTAAAGCTGAAGTGCAAGCAAGCACTGAAGTGCAAGTGTTGCCCAGCTTTGCCTGCTAGTGTTTAACTGCTGGCATAAATACATTTAATTTTTGAAAAGCTGTTTTTTTGTGAAAAAAATCACATAAAAAATAATGTTTGGTAAGCTAATATTGTTTAAATTGTTAACTGTGGGCTTACTAGGTTTTTTTTTTATTTAACTTCCTCATATAGACACTTTGGTATTTTAATATATTGGAGTATTTTTCTTCTGCTTTTGACGTGGAGCCAAAGAAAGCCAGCTTGACTTAATCATGATGTCAAGAGCTGTATGTTGCTCAGCTCTAGTTTTAGACCAATTAGTGGTAAAATTTCAAGTTGTAAAAAATTTACATATTGCTCCTAATTTTGCTCATGGACATAGTCATAGCTATGATATAGGGGCTGAAGGGACAGGAGGAATAAATGCTTAGTAGCCAACTACCAATCAATAAAACCCCAACAAAATAAATCCCAAACTATAAAACTAAAAGGCTATTTCAGACCACTTGCCTTGTGTCATGCGAGAATCCAGAGTGATTTAGTCCTTACCAATGCATTAAAAGAAGAGCAGAGAGTATAAAGTATTGTCACAGAGAAGTTAATAATTAATATTAAAAAAAAAAAGCAATCAATACTTATGTCAATACCAGAATGAATGAAAATTCATGTCTTCAAAGCATCTTTCTTCTAAGAAATTGTCCTGCAAAGAGAAACTCGTAGGATTTAAAGTCTGCTCTTGAGTTTTGCAGAACATTGAACGCTTCTTTTCCATTTGCTATGGGAATTTAGTGAGCACTGAAACAAGAAGGCTCCTGAGCCCACATTGTCATCTTAGTCTGCTCACACCACTGCCTTGAGCCCAGCACACGGTGACAGGAATGAGGCATCACCTTCAAAGTTGGAATAAATTAACTTGGAGAGACCTTGGCAAATGGTGTGAGGGGAACCATTGCTGCTCCCTGGCTGATTTTTTACATGCAGCTGAGAAAGCTTCCAGAAACATAGTGTTTAGAGGACATTTTTTGAGGGTGTACTTCCCCTGTCAGTGCTTTTAGTGGCTGTTTCAGGATCTGTTCAGGGAAGAAAAATAGCTATGAATTAAAACAGAAAAAAAAGAGTAAAGAAGGGAGCAAAGCAGGATAAAGTCTGCTTGCTTTGTCACATGCCTTCAGTGCTGTAGAAGTGAAGTCTAGAGGACTGCCCAGACATCCATTAGCTAAATAGCAATGGTTGCTGTGCAGTAACACTAAGCAAACAGTTCTGTAGCTTTTGAACTTGTCTCTTCCCATATGCAAAAATGAAATGAGATTTTTAGCTAACCTATGTTATTGCACATGATTCAAACAGTTCTTTAGATGAAAGCAAAAAGACACTTCTGTATCAGTCAGAATAATTATCCATAACGTGTCACAGTCCTTGCTGATTTGTTCACCAAATTAATGCCATCAGGTTTTTCACCAGAATAAAAAGTGCAGTGTAACAGAAGTGAGATAGCTTCAAATGTGTGGTTTTTTTGCATACAAAAGCATGCATATAAAAATACACAAATGTATTTTAATAGAGCTTTTGTGTTAGACTGAATTGAAAATGAGATTCATGCAGTTGAATTAGAATCTGTGCAGAGAAGATGCCTCTCTTCTATAAGGAGGGATTGACTGCAGGGTTGTATCTGGCTTTAGCACCCCTGACCACACCCTTGCCAGCTGGCAGCTTGATTGAACAGCATGGCTGGGTGAGGTGATATTTCCTAAGTTAAAGTCACCCACCTTGAGAAAACAACTGTTGTTACTGTCAGGTGATGTGCCAGGTACGTGGGTGCCCTGCCAGAAATGATGGAGATGTGGCTACAGTGTGGGTACAGAATCCTAAAGGGATGCTTTCTTCCCTTGATTAATTACTTTGAGCAGGAACAAATGAATCAGCTGTGTAGACAGTTAAATTGTCATCAGTAGTCTTCAGAATAAACAAGTGTGATGTGAACTTTGCACACTGAGCCCACCTCACTGTGTATTGTGAGTGTGCAGGCAGAGAGTGGGGTGATGCAGGTCTGCATAGCTCCACTGTCAAGTCAAAAGATAAGTATCAGTGTGTGTGCAGTTTTGTCTAGGAATAGTTCACACTCTATTAGGTGAAGAATTGCTAGTAAAAGAGCATGAGCTTTTTCTTTTTTTTCCCCTAGCTGTGGATAGGATTTAAAAGGAGTTTTAAACAAATTGTTTGGCCATTTGGCCACAATATCTTCTTATCTGCATCCTCAGTTACAGCGTGTCTTGATGGAATGTAGCAGAAAAAAATCCACAATGAGTATTAGTTATAACAATTTTTATTATAAGAGGGTTGGTTGGTTGTTTTTTGAATTTGCTGGGTTTGTTGTGTTGGGTTTTTATTGGTTTTGGTTGTTTTGTTTTTTTTTTTTAATTCAGATTTCTGTTGATGGGCTGTGTGTATTTGATGAGAATAGAACCTGCCAGTGATTTGAGCCTCCCCACGTGAGGGAGGAGGAGGATCTGCTGAAGCTCCTTGCAAATGATTATCATTAAATTAATCATTAAAATCATCATTAAAACACCATTTTCTATCACTGGCTGTTTGAAATGGCCTCACTTCTTGCATGGCTGCCATGAGGTTTGACTAGGTGCACATAGACAACCTGGCTTATCAAGAAAACAAAACAACATTGATAGGGAGTAGAAGAATAAAGTATAAATCTAAAAAAAATGGCATATTCCCTAAACAGCTAGCAAATATTTAAAAAAAACCCTTGGAATGTTTAATTCTCAGTTTAATGTGTTGTCTTTTCTATTCACAGGCATATAGTGAAAACAATCATTCTGGGCCAGATGCTCTCCTTGTTTATCTGTGGGACTGCTGTTACAAGCCAGTACCTAGCAGAACAATACCAAGTGAATACTCCAATGTTTCAGAGTTTTATCAACTATTCTTTGCTGCTTCTAGTTTATACAACAATGCTGGCATTTAGGACTGGTATGTGAAATATGGGATGGGAGATTCTGCTTCATCTATTTTTATTTTTTTTTCCCTACATGTTATTTTCAGATTTTGAAAGTAAAAAACCCAATACTCTGCCTAGTTTCTTAAAGTTCCTGCTGAAATTCCTGCTTTGTAAGAACACACAGGAATGAATTTCATAGGCTAAATATTAATTTCATTTGATTTAATTGAATATATGTTGAAAATGATGTGCTCTTTGTTTTCAAGTCCTATGTTCTATTAGGGAGAATAGGCTTTGTTAAGGACAAGCTTCTTTATCAGAGGCTATTTAATATTCCTCATTCTTACTAATTTATGCTTCAAATGACTCCTAGACTTGCAAGATTTTTTCTGATATGGAAGAATTTCTGTACTTTTCACCATTTGCATTGTTGCCTCCCAGGCTGCATTTTGCTATTATCTTTCTTAAGCAGGTGCAACTAAAATTAAACATCTCAGTATTATTTATGCTTCTAAAAAACCAAGATTCCTGTGCAACTTTTGGTTGGGAAGAAACATATATTGATGGCTGCTTTTTCTTAAACAGGCAGTGACAGTCTTTGGGAAATTTTGAAACAGAGGTGGTGGAAATATATTTTTCTGGGACTGGCTGATGTTGAAGCCAATTATATGATTGTAAAAGCCTACCAATACACAACCCTCACAAGTGTGCAGGTAAGGACTGATCTTGCTTGTTGAAATGTTGCTTTTATTCCAGCTTTATTACTGGTTTCTGAAATGAGAGTTATAGGATGTCATGGAAGCTATTTAAGCTTGAAAAAATACTTTGAAATATCTATTTGATAAGGGAAAGGAGCATCCAGCATCATGAATAACATTTCCAGGAAGCAGAGAAAATTGGCTGGTATTACCCAGTGCCAGCTCTGGAGTTGAAGTCTAATTATTTTGATAGAAAGCACTGGTAAGAGTTTGCTGACAGCCATTTGTTTTAGTTTTTTTTTTTCTTTTCATGCAAAATAATGCAAAATTAAGGAGGGAGTGTGGGGCCGTGGCAGCCTATGCCTGTTCTCACTGCTGGTGGACCTGTGGGTGGGGTCATGGCCTCACTGACCTGAACAAAAAAAATAAAGTGCCATAGGGAATTATCTGTTAGTTGGAAAGGAGTGTTTAGGTGTCAATGTTTTACAGAGTCAAAGTAACAAGGGTTAATATTTAAAAGAATTACCTGTAAAGTGATAAACTGTTGTGGTCTGGGCTCCCTTTTGAGAGCTGCAGTAGCTTTTCTTTGCGCTTCTAAAGAGCAGTAATATTCTTGATGGATTATTATAATAATTATCACATTTCCACTTCATACTTACATGTCCTGACTCATTAGTCCTTCAATTTCCTTACAAATAATGTCTAAGAATCCAGGGTTTGATTGGCACGTTTCAGTCTCAAGCTGATGATTGAGACACTGTTTGATCATAAACTTTACGGCTGAAAAAGCCAAGATTTTGTTCTAAGCTCTCAGAAGTCATAAAGCTATTCCCATGATTTCTGTCATAGAAATGGAGAAAAACTAGAGTAGGTTGTCACATCCAGTTTCCCCACTCAAGCATTGCTGAAACTTTTTCTCGCATGGTAACTTTCAGTCTGATGATGCTTTCTGTCAGTTTAGTAATTTGCTGTAGTTGCCAAAAGACCAAAAAAAAGGCAATGTTGAAGTGTATGGATTATATACTTCCAAATACAGGGTAATCACTGTTAAAATGCTGTTTGGCTGGAGCTTCAAAGGTGAATTTTCTCAGCTCAGCAAGGAACTTCCATGTATTTTCTCATTAAATACCAACATTGCACGGAAGGGGTTGTGAGATTTTTAAGGAGATAACGTTGGGATGGCAGCTCTCATTTCTCTGTAAATAAAGACTGGTTCACAACTGAACTCTTTTTGTTCAGTTATGGCTGAGGCAATGCCAGGGAGACTTCTTGCTGTGGTGTGCTACAGTTTGACCACATATTTCATAGCAAAGACCAAGCAGCATAGCTGTGGTTTCATGTTATTAACATGTCCTTTGGCACACTTAGCATTTGCTCTGTAGATAATTTGAATGGAAGCTTTTTATAGGCAGGTATGGACATAATATCAGGTGATGGAAGAGTTAATATCAACAGGGGAAAATGCAGGATGAGCCCCTGGAGCTCAGCTGGAGGCTGTCACAAGAGAGTGAGCAGAGTGATCTGTTGAGCTTTCTTGCTCACAAAGCTGTCTGGAATTGGCAGTTGTAAGCAAACCAGGGACCTCCGACAGTCCATGATAATTTATTAACCATGTATTAAAACATCATTTAATAATTTACTTGCCCTGCCTTTAAAACCTATGAACAGTGTGGCCAAAGCCTGGCTTAAGTCAAAACGTTTGTAGATCAAATCACCAGGTTATCTTGGTTTTTCCTTTAGGAAAATGCAGACTAGAACTGAGAAGATGAGAGTTTGCTGATGCTGTCCTGGCACTAGTAATCAATACTGCAGTGCTGCTGTAAATGCCATAAAACTTAAATAAATAAACTATATTCTTTTAAATGCTTCCATTGAAATAATTCATTGAGATACTGCATCTGCTTTGCAACTGTTTGATCTTGATCCTGTGTACAGAAGAGAATGTGTTCCACCAGTGAGCTCTCTAACACAGTAGATGAAGGGAAGGCAAGATGCAGCAGTTGGAAATCAGATTTCTTCTGTCTGTAATTGAGGGTAATTGTCCCCTGAAACAGATTACCAGTGTGTGTTTATCATTTGGTGCCTGTGTGTCCACTAACCAGGATAATTGAGATGTGGTATGTTCTCAATTAACAAAGTGAAAGCTTTCTTGCTAGTAGAAGAGATGTCTGCTACCAAGGAGTTAAAAATGTTGTTTTCTAATATTGCTTCTTGTTGTTTCATCGTAGTCAAATTTAGTGGAAATGTTAGATTTTTACTGAGCCTAGACTAAAGGTGAGAGAAAGACAAAGGGCTGTGACTAGATAAAAACTTGTACCATGGTATTTTTCAGTGGAGCAAAGCAGCGTTGAAACAGGGGGCACCCCTTATTAGTGTGGTTGCAATGTCTCAAGTGCTTTTACACTTTACAGGCTTTTTCAACTGGACAACCAATCCAAGAAGTGAAGACAAATAGGTGGAAGGATTAGAAGCATTGTTAGGATTTAATCCGTAGTAACCTCCCTTAATGCTGTGCTTTTAAGACTTGTAGTTATGAACAAGTAAAACCAGAGACATCATAAAAGTTTTATAAGTTTGATTAAAACCCTTGGGGACAATGAGTGACCTAACAGATGCCAGCACAAAAGATGACTGCAGCAGTGCACAGCAGGCAGAGGTTGGCAATAGACTTTAAAGACTCAGGTCTCTTCATTGTAATTATTATGCCCTGGTGCCTAATATATGATAGGAACTTCAGGAGGTTATGTTGGTGTCATGGGGAGCAATGCAGTTACAGAGCAAAATCCAAGCATTCATTTGTGGAGCTGCAAAGTTTGCTTAGATCCACTATGAGAAGAGTTTCTAGGTCAGAAAATGGACCCCTACCCCAGCTCCTCCTTCACTTGCAAAATGTTTTTAATGATAAAATTATGTTCTGACCCTGCTATATGAGTCCACTAAGGTTGCTTTTATTAACATCTGATGGTGACAGAAAGCAAGATGCTGTACGTTTGCTTTTAGGGCAGTGCAATCCAGATTTGGGGTGAGTAGTTTCTAATTCAGCCCATTTCTCTGTGCACACAGCTGCTGGATTGCTTTGGGATCCCCGTGCTGATGGCTTTGTCCTGGTTCATCCTTCATGCAAGATACAGGCTGATCCATTTTCTTGCTGTTGCTGTCTGTTTGCTGGGTGTAGGAACAATGGTGGGTGCAGACATTATGGCAGGGAGGCAGGACAGTGAAGGTAAGGAGTCTGGTGTTGGGGTGGGGGGAGAGTGGAAAGATGGTTCCCATGCTGGGCTAACTTGTAAAGGAGAAAAAGGATCAAATTCAGGGGGAGTGGAGATAGTTTATTTCAAAAGCAAGTAAGGGTAAACATGCTGCCATCTATTTCTTGTCCAGGAAGATAGTGGCTGAGGAGATGCTGATTATTTTATAGAGAGCTGTGGAATTTTTTTGCTTGTACCTTTGGATTCTTTCTTCTTCCTTACAAGAGAAACACTTGTGTTAAGCTTAAATTGTGCTGCTGCTCATTAGACCTGATAAAAGGCCTCGTTTTTGAAAGGTGCTTTGCTTTGACTAATGTGAGATGGCCTAATAAAAGTTGCTGCCTCTCCCTACAAACCTTGTCTTGCTTAGCTGATAGCAGCCTGCTGGCAGCCAGACTTCTCTGATTTTCTGGCTCTATGAGCACAAATTGCAAATAAGAAATGACTCGACAGTGTTGGAGTTATCTGTGCAGACCCAGCAGAAATGGTCCATGCATCCCCAAGGCCCACAGGTCACAGCCCGGAAACCAGGGTGTTGCTATGGGAGAGCAAGAGGAGATGTGGGCAGGATGCTGGGAATCCTGTGACCTCCAAGAAGGAGACTGGTCTTTGGGGACCAGAATCAAGCCAGGTGCAGATGAGGGCAGGTCTTTGTCCTCTTCATGAGAGATGCCTAAATCAACCCCTATCATAGCATGTGAATAAGAACTTGGAATTTTCAGAGCCAGAGAATATAAGGCAAGGTAAATTTGAGGGCATTGCCTTCACCATGCAGCACACAGATAACCTTTTTGGTGTTATTTTAGGGCTTTACTGTAGGGAAGACATCAAGACAAAGTGAGGTTTAGGTTTAATGCTCTATAGTACAAACATCTTGGGCTTGACAGAGAAAAGTCTTTCCTTGAGACTTCAAAACAGTTGAGCTTTATTTACTGATTTGTGTATACATGCTCCTGCTTAACCTTCTATTTCAGACATGTTTTCTTAGTGATTGCCAAATGGCTCAGGGAAGGAAATTTTAAATGAAATCGAAGATTTAAGCAACAGTGATCCTTTTGCTATTTAGCTGATGCATAATGACATTTACTTGATGAGTGATTATATCCTAGGGAGTCCCATTTGCACAGTAGAAATAAATCACAGCAGGACACATGATATCACCCATCTGCAGTGCCTGCTGAAGATCTGTCACTAGCATGAAGATGAGTCCATGTTCCCCTGAAAACAATAAAATGAAAGCAATAAAATGATTTTAGCAAGTCTTGAATCAGTCTGCAGTGCAGAAGTGGGTTCAGGAAGATGGAGAGCATCTCTAGCTGGGTATTTTCTTAAGTCCTTCCAGTGCCTAAGGTCAGAAGAAGTAGAATTGGACCAGAATTGACTACAGCAGTGAGAATTAAATTGAAATGCCAAGTTAAATGCACACTGCAGACTGTGCAGGCTGAGGTGAGCAGGTAGGACAGTCCATGCCTGGCACCAAGCCACTCCATCTGCACACAGAGATGTTTTCCCTTAACCTGGAAGGTGCTAGGAAGACTGAGATGTTAGAGATAAATTTGCTTGTCTTTTTAAGGAAAGCTTGAAAGTGTTTGTAGCATTACCCTTATTGTGGATTAATATTTCTGTACAGGTAGTGACGTGGTGATTGGAGATGTCTTAGTGCTTCTTGGTGCTTCTTTGTATGCCATTTCTAATGTGAGTGAGGAATACATTGTGAAAAATCTGAGCAGAGTGGAGTTTCTAGGAATGGTGGGCTTGTTTGGGACTATTATCAGCGGTCTACAGCTGTAAGGATCTAATATTTATTTTAAAACTAATTAAGAATATTCTACAGATGATTACTTTCTACCATGAAACGATGATGTTATTAAATTAATTCTTTGTTTTGTCTGCATTTGGCCTATATGGGAGTCCTTACACTTGAATTTTATTTTTATTGCTGATCAGCATCCATTTTATATATCCTTTTTACTGGCACTGCTCTCATTACAGCAGTTATAAAGCTGAAATCCTGCAATTGAAAATACATACTTGGCTACATTTTTTATTTTCTTGATCTTTATTAAGTCACTCTGTATGCTGAGTACTGTTCACAGGAGTGCATTTCTTAATGCTTTTTTTTTCTGTGGAAAAGTTCAGGAGATAATTGTTGGCAGTTCCATATTAATTTTAAAATGAAGCCAATATATACTCTTATAAATAACCATGTTAGAGTAACAAACACATGTATTTAAATCTATCTGATGAATTTCATGTTCCTCATTTCTCATCTGTGTAGTTAATTTCCTCAAAAGGTGTATTAAATAAAACTGAGTTTCTGAAGAATGAAAAAGACTGAGAAGGTGGCATAAGAATTAAAGTCCTCTTGACTTTCAGTCACTTGAATTTTCAAGTCTTTTTTTTATGCTTTTTAGATGTTGAGTCAGTGTTACTCAATAAATTTCAAACAAAAATTCAGGGATTGTACAAAATGTTTCTTATGTATTTTGGTAATAAAATTATCTATTTGAATATGATTTTTTTTTCTTTTTACTGTATTATCCCTTTTCTCTAACTCTAGAGCCATTGTGGAACATAGGGAGATAATGCAAATTCAGTGGAACTGGAAAATTGGTATGTGTATGACAATTATGTAGATTTTTACAGAACACTGGGAAGTGATGATCATTTAGACTTTGAACGCTGGGGTTTTAATTTCTTTCTCTGGATATTTAGCAGCATTAATTTTTTCACTTATTGATGCTGTATTCTGCAAACTTTGCAGCTCAGCAAAGAGATAAGGTTTGCATGATTTGAGTTCAAGTATCATGTTTTACACATGCCACTTCTAAAAATAAATTGAAATGAACATTTTAAATGTTTAATTAAAGACATGCTTGGTGTTGGAATATCACAAGAACGTTCTTCTGTTGTCCTTTGTAAATGAAATATTGGAAAAATTGATTTTGGGATGCATTTTGACCTCAACAGAACTGCATGTTACTAATAAAATGTGGCTTTAAATTTCTGCATTCAGCTCATATGTTAACAAGGAAAGAATGAGAACTTTCTTGTATAGATACAGAATTTTTTGCAATCCAGGGTAGTCTTGGAAAACAAGTATTTCTTCAAAGCTTTTTTTAAATTTACCCATATTTTATAGGAGACTTTTACCCAAGAAGCTAAAAATAGTTTAAAAACATCTGCAGAATATTTGTGTTGTTGAAAATGCTTATTCTGTGCCTTTAGGAGTAAATTGTCATCTTTTTTTCCAGCATTACTGTTCACAGTCTTTGCCCTCTGTATGTTTGGGCTCTATAGCTTCATGCCAGTTGTGATTAAAGTCACCAGTGCAACCTCTGTCAACCTGGGTATTCTGACTGCAGATCTCTACAGCCTGTTCATTGGGCTTTTTCTCTTTTTCTATAAGGTAAGTGCCTTCATTCTTTTACCATCATTTCAGTTACATTCTTATTCCAAAATGATAAATAATGTTCTTAATAAATAATGTTCTTAAAAGCCTCAGAACAGTGCACTTGCACCTTTCTCCAGCTTGGTTTGTTTATAGTTGGCAGATGTCAATCAGGAGTCATACTTACATTAATTACATAGCATTGCACCATTAGGCAGACAGAGATTTTTAAACAGTTTCACACTTGAGGGAATATGTTAATGTTAAGAGATAGGAAATAATTTTTCAAGGTGTTTAAATGGATTATTATTATTAAATCTGTTAGATTTGGTGCATCTCTCCAAAGAGAGGGTTTGAATCTCCATGTCCAGAAAGGCATTTGGTGTCTGAGAGGAGCAGTTTGTCTTGATTTCCAGAAATTAGTATTTTCTTTTAGATATTTAATCTGCTCATTACCAACATCTTAGGGGAAGAATCACTCTCCCTTGGTGCTACTGCAAAGGAGAGACTAAAGGAACTGGGAAAAAATTGCAGATAAATACATTATTCTGCACACTCTCCCAAAGGCAGTTACTTTTATTGTGCTTTAAAATATTTTTGGTAGTGTCTGAGCTAAATTACAGTGATAAGGAGATTTCATTCTGCCCTACACTTTTAATCCAGAATAATTTGTGGGAACCTAGCTTGTTACAGCAATTGGAGTAATTGAATCTGTCACTTGGTGACTGGAAGGGCTTAGTGAGAAGCTTGTGAACTTTGCTTAAGAACTTAATTTGTGTTATTCCATGTGGTTGCTTTCTCTTCAGCACTGTGGAGAGACAGAAGCTTTTAGGTAGATTGGTTTTTAAAAGTGAAGGTCAATTTGTTTCACAGCTCAGAGCTGTGTCAATGGTAGGGTCTGACAGCAGCTAGATCTTCCTTTTCAAGAGTCAGCTCAGCTTTCCTCCTTGTTTTGGGTTCTAAAATGTGCTCAAAGCTGCAAAGCATCCATTAAAAATGAGTGTAGGAAGAGAATCATACTTACATTCTAACAATTAAAAACTCCTGAGTTGCTTCCAAACATGTATTTTGGCACCTGGATAACTCAAAAAGTGATTATAAATTTATATTCATAGTAATCAAGGGGATGAATTAAGCAAGAGATTTGGAAGACTTAGAATAAATTTTTGTTCTTCAGAATTTGTAGGTTATTTTAGGGAGAATTTTTTCTGAGAGCAGATGATCTCAATAACTGCAGGGTGTTCTGGTAGCAAAAAGGAAAAACGAATTAGAGAAGTCTTTGGGATTGTATTATGAGAGAATTTCAGATATTTATTAAAATAAGAACTTGGTTAGAAAAAAATCAGAGGATCTGACCCAACTTAGAAACAAGAACTAAGAGACGCTGATTTTGACACAGCTTTTAACACAAGATCTAGCAGCAGAAAATTTTATTGACAAGTTAACTATGTAGTTTCCTTATGTAAGTTAACCTTATGGTTTCTTCAAGCCAGCAAAGGCTTGGCTGGGCTGCAGAGCAGCGTGTGCCATGGAGAGCCTGGAGTTGCTGTGGTCTGAGCCTGCTCTGAAACTGAAGCAGAACACATGTCCAGTGGCTACAGCAGGGACTGGGCCTAGGAATTAATCAGCTTTTTGACTTGTGCTCAGTGTTTTGCTAATGCACTCAAATTTTCAGACCCAGCCGTGTCTCTTTAAGGTGAATTTTGCATGCCTGTGTTGATGAACTCAATAAAAATTGTTTCTTTACTCTGTAATAGAATCTTTGCTGTGCCTCTTCCTAATGAGCTCATTATACCTGCAGTCCCTCAAGAGAAATTTTAAAAGGTCTGTGAATACTTTTAGAAAGTAAACTCCTATAGAAGCACTATACTGCAGGTACAGACACTAGATGGAGTTATAATCCTCCAGTAACACTTGGAGTCGTTTATAGGCCTGACAATGAATATGAGGCTGTAAGCTGCAAAGGTACAAATGCAATCAAAGAGCATAGGGCTGTAGGAGCAGTGTGGTTAAAGTTCACTGGTGTCAACAGAATCACAGAATGCTAGGTGGTGGAAGGAACCTCTGGAGATCATTGGGTCCAACAAGATGAGAGCACATAGCACAAGGCTGCTGTTTGAGTCTGCTTTTCCTTTTGCATGGTGGTGTCCAAGAGTTCATGGGCCAAGTGACTACCAGCTAGGAATTGCACTGCCTTAACTGGAGATGCCTCAGTCTTTTTTGGATCAGAGTCCCCTATCCAGGTCCTACTATTCATTTCATCCAGCTCTGCTGCTTGATAAACTAGAACAATATTTTTTCAAGCACATCTAAAAAAGCTAAGGAGATTAGGGAATATTGACAGTGGGATATAGGACGTGCTGTGTCCTTCATCCTGCTGTGTTTTGGCAAAGGCATTGTGGAGGATTTTAACAAATCTGCTGGAAAAAAAAGTATTCCTGGATGTGGATAACTTGAGCACTCTGTATTATTGAATCTGCTCTTATGAAATAAGCTGTTTTGGTGTTGGTTTTTTTTTCTGTTAAAGTGAATGCATCTTGGCAATTGCTGGACTTTTTAAAAGGCAAGTGAATGATAGCAAATCAAATGCCTGATGTACCTCAGCAGTTCACACTCCTACCTCACACCATTCTTAACAGAGCACAAATGCCAGTCTTGTAAAAAGAGCCCCAGTATCCTGCTTTTCAAGGACTTGGTGGCTGTAGAGAGGCAACTGGTTTTGTTCCAGTAATAACATTTCTTTAGCCCTGCAGATGGTTGAGCTGTGCAGAGCACCAGCGTCATCTCTGGTGCCTTGCAGTAGTCCAGAGATACTAATTTATTGCCAGGGTCTGAAATATGTGGCTGTGCTGAAACAGAATTCTCTTAGGGGTACAGTGTTCCAGTATTCACATGTGAAAACATTTATTTTGTAGTATCACCATATTTGCAACCATTTGTTCTCTCTGTGAAAGATTCTTGTATGCAGACTTAAGGAAACTCCCTGTCCAACAGTGTTGAGGATGAGCTGCAGAGGAAACCAGCCAGCAGCTTGAGTCTGTCTGTGAATGGAGCTGTCAAATTCTGATTCTCAGACCTGAATACCAATTGTGGTGGTAAACCTTGATAAAATCATTTTTAAGAGGCAGGGTAGTTTTTGCATTCTTAGAACAAGGGGCAGCATTGACATGTTTGCACATCAGACGAGTCTTAACGCATCTCTTTTTTTTTTTTCTCTCTGCCAGTTTTCCCTTCTTTATATCCTGTCCTTTGTGATCATCATGGTGGGTTTCATCTTGTATTGTTCCACTCCCACTCGGACAGCAGAACCCACTGCCTTGCCACAGCCTGGCAGCACTGGCTTGGACAACGCTGCACTAAAGCTCGAGGAGAATGACAGTGAAACTCCAGACATAACTGTGCAGTTCACAAGAGGAGAAACTGTGGTGGTCAGCACTAATGAAAGAAATTGAAGTATTTCTAAATAAAGCTTTTTTTTTTTTTTTTTTTTTTTTACTGACAAATTTCCCTCCAATATTAACTTGGTGAATTGTTCTACTGCCAAGGCATGTGTAATGCTGTGCTGGTTTTAATGCACTGGATAGACTTTTAAGGCCAGGTCCTCAATCAGTGAAACTGTATTGATCAACTCTTGCAGAAAATCTGATCCTTGGAAGAAGACTGAGTAGTATTTATGTGAAGTCTCTGGAAATGAGAGACTGTTATTTTTAAATGTGTAATTAACAGCAAATGTCTTGGGGGGAAAACAAGTGAAAGCAAACTCCCAGGTTGCTGAGTGGAGCAAATATATTTTATATTGCATTAGGGAGCTAAATCTGCAAGATGCTGTCTAAGGGCTTCATGGCTTCTACACTTTATGGCCAGGTACCCTCAAATAGCATCTTTCAAATGCAGTTCAGCTTCTCACAGGATCCAGTTCTGCAACCCCAGTGACTTATATGCACCTTCCACATACGGATGGATCTCATTCCTCCATTGGAGGTTTTGCTTCTTACATTCCACCTGGATGTTTGTGTCTTTATTTTTCTGCACTGCTTGTAGCTGCTGGTGCTGCTACAAGTATTTTATTCTGAATTTTGCTATTAAAGGAAGTTTGTATGTTCTTTACAATCCCTTTTCTCTCAGTAGCCTGTTATTTGGTGTGCTTCCACTAGGTGGAGAAGACAAAGTCTCCCCTTGCTCAGTTCAGGAAGAAATGAATGGCTTTTTTTTTTTTACAGGATGAAACAGCAAAAAGGTTTGAACTGAAGTTCACTTGTCTCAGTTAATTTCTTCCTGAAATGGAATATGTTTCTGTGATTTGAATAAATTGGCATTTCTTAAAAAAATTGGGAACAACTTAGCCAATCCTCATTGCAACAGTAATGACATCATCTCCAAAAGGTTAAGTGCTTTCATTGGCAGTTTTCCTCCCCATCTTCATATTTACAATAAATGATTAAAAATATGAGGCTGCCGTTTTAAACATCAATAAAACCATACCGGGTTTTTACTTAATTTTATTTTTTTTGTACAAGCCTTCATAGCTCAGGTGTATGAAGTATCAAAAGAATAAAGTTTTCAGTAGCTGAAAAGTTGGCTTCTGGTTTGTTTATTGTTTTAAGGTAGAATTTCTTTATTGCTTAAAATGCTATTAATTGATTTTATTGGCCAAATGATTCTTTTAGTGGCTTAGCTTTGCTGCAAGATGTAAATATTACATTTTCTGAAGATACTGGTGATCAAACATTATAGACTGTTTGTCTCTGCTTCTGTTGTAGTTTATACAAGCAAACTAGTGTAGCAAAAGTCTTATCTAATTTTATTTAGCAATTGCAAATGGAGTGTTTAGCAGATCATAAAGCAGTGAACATTGCCTTTTCACCCTTCTGTGCATGAACTGCTCAGTGAAGAGATGCTGATGTTTTATCAAAAGCATTTGGGCCCAGTTACCTTTTCCATTACCACTGGACTAACGTTCAGATTCAATACTGAAAGTTATAGATTTTATAGAAAATAGCCAGAAGGAAAAATCTGATTTCTTGTACTACACATGTCAACACATTGCATCTGATTCCTCAGAAACAAATGTGTAGGCTTTAGTTGCAGTGTCTTTTTTAAATCTTCATATTAAATTCCCAAACCAATTTTGAATTAATCTCTTCTGGAAGCAGAAGAATTATTTTTTTTTTCCTTGAGCTGGTTCTTGGATATAATAAGAGTTAAGACAGAAAGTTATAGTTCTCAGAGCTCTCTGAGGATATGCAGCCTCCAAGAGCAGGTTCCCATGCTCTTCAAGACTGATGTATTTTTGTTAAGCTACCAGCTGGGAACAGTGGTGATATTTTCATCTTAAATATATGGCCTGAGGTCAGTATCATCAAACTCAAGCTCATGACATCACCATATTCATAATAAACTTTCTTTGACTAGCTCATCTCCAGCCACTCCCCTAGCTGCCAATACCAAGAGCAGAGCTTGTGCAGCAAGGCAGGAAGATCACTGGGACTACAGGTGAAAGGTATGTATTGTTGTCATAAATCACATTGTCAGAGTGTCCAGAGCACTCCAGAACTGCCAATGTATACTGAAACTGTAATACAGAAATTCCAGAGAAAGCATTAAAAAAGATGGATAAAGAAATATAGAGACGTATTATTGTACAAAAATGAAAATTTTATGTTTATTAAAAAATGCTAAGATGTTTTTTATAGAAATAGTGAAGTTTATTATGCATTAATGGCAGGGAAAAATTGCAATATATCCAGAAGTACAGGTCACTGAAAGTTGATGTAAACAGCAGCTAGTGACAGCAGTTGCAGTTCAGCAGGAATATTCTTGATGCTATAGCAGTCTAGGGCAAAGTTGCTGCTCTTCAGCACCATCTATTGACACTGTATCTAATTACTTTGATTAGAAGCAGCATTCTGATAGGCAAAAGTACACTTTGCACAGCTCAAAAATGTAACTCAGTAAATGCACGACCAAGGAGTGACCAACATCAAACAAGGCACTGCTTCATGTTCTGATAATTATATAGAATCATAGAATAATTTTTGGCTGGAAGAGACCTTTAAGAGCATCAAGTCCAATATTATTCTCAGGCCTATCAAAAACCACTAAACCATATCCCTAAGCTCTTCAACACTTCCAGGGATGGGGACTCCACCACCTCCCTGGGCAGCCCATTCCAATGTCTGACAACACTCTCAGTAAAGAAATTCTTCTTAATATCCATCCTGACCCTCCCCTGGTTCGACTTCAGGCCATTCCCTCTTGTTCTATTGCTTGTCACTAGGGAGTTTTCAGCAGAACTCCTTCAAATCACTTGTGAGGGGACTGTGATGCTTCTTGAAAGTCAAAAGTTTTTTGTAATTCATCTTCCTCTTCCATTAAAGTGCCTGTTGGGTTTCCCTGAAGAAATTACTTTCATTTAATAAAGTTTATCCATTGCATGTGTTAAAAAAAAAAAAGAAATCCTGCTGGGTAATCCTATCTCTTGTAACATCTGTAAATTAATTTGTTTCTTGACAGCAAGAATGATTTATAACTCACAGCAAAGCTAGAGTAGCATGACTAAATTAAGAGAAGCATTCAGGCAGCTGGAATGCAATTACAGCATAAATGCATCTGTCGTGTTAATGTGATATTAAGGGTATGAATTCAGTGAAACAGGAATTAGTGCACGCACAGATACTGGGTTCCTTCCTCCCTGTAGTGTTTGTCTAGTTGTGCTAACACAACAAATGTCTGCATTAGCTAGAGACAGTTGGAGGACTACCTATGGATTTCATGCATGCATACAGGAGATGCCTCCTCCTCTCAGCTGGACCAGGAGGACAAAAATAAGATGAAACTCTTGGGTTAAGACAAAGGCAGTTTAATGAATAGTAACACAAGGCTGCATGTATGGAAGCAAAAGAAAACAAAGATGATTTTTTTTTTTCTCCACTTCCTATCAGCAGGGGATGTCTGACCCCTTTTTGGGAGGCAGGGCTCTGAACGTGTAGTGGTTGCTCTAGAGGAGAAGCCAATGTGCCCCCTCTTCCTTTTCCTAGCTTTTATTACTGAGCTGATGTCATATGGCTTCACCATCAGCTAGCTCAGGCAGTGTGAGCAGGGGAGGATCCAGCAATTCTTCTGAGTCCTCAGGTCTGGATGAGCAACATGATCCTGTTCTGACACTGCTTCAGGAGACAGAGCAGGTCTAAATGTACCAGGCCCACCTCGCTCATGCTCCAAGTTCCTTTTATGACGTCCTTTGGTCCCCTGTGCTATGTGCTTTCTGCCATGGATTGTTTGGGTGCCAGGAATGAATCTGCACGTACTTCATCCAGGAACAACCGGTGATGAGCGGCGGTGCCAGTGTGATGACAGTCTCCTAAATGTCGGGCCCATGCGTGTGCCTGGGCCAGGCTTTCTTTCAGCAAGGTCTATTTTTTGCTAGTGAGCAGGCCCTGAATTTGCAGAGCACGTTCTTCATCCCTTAATGTTACTCTGCAAAGGCAGTGATTTGGAATGAGGTGAGAACCAAAGCACACAGAGGAGTGAGGGAGGCACTGCAGAGGCTTCGATGAGCTACTGTGATTGCTGCTAATGAAACCTAAAATGTTGCATCAAACACCCATCTGGGTTTTCCGTAGGTGTCTGTTGTCACTCATCTACAGTTCCTCCACGGATGTTTTGATCACTTTGGAATGACTGCTGGGAAAAAAAAATCAAGATACTGCATTGAGGGAAGGCAATGATTTGTCTAAGCATGAAGGACATTTCAAAAGACAAATCGAAAGACCCAAACCAGGCTGTTAACCCAACATGAGGATTATGGTCTGTTCAGAACTAGCAACTTTTTTGTGAAGAAAAGGACCTTTCATCTCAGTATTGAATGAGGAGAATTGAATAAATGCTACCCTTTCTTTCTGTGAAAGAGTACAACTGTCTTGTAGTACATCAGGCTGCTAGCTGTGCTCAGAGTCAGGTTTGTAACAAGCTAAATTAAGATTATTATAAAGAAGACCTGTAGTTCTCTTTTTAATTTGCTGGCAGCATTACAAAGTTTTCCATAGGGATTATATCAATTTGCTCCAGGTCATTTGACAGCTACTCAGAGAAATTCCATTATGATCCAATGATCCAATAGTCAGTTTTGGTTATAATCTGAGGATGATGAGTGTTGAGTTACTTATTACTTATCAACCTTTAGCCTCAAGGGAAAACATCTCTGAGAGTTATGCCTCATGTCTTCCAGAAAATACTGATGAATTCATGTTCATGTGGCACCAACCATTTGGACTAGATGATCTTCTAGGTCCCTTCCAACCCCTAATATCTATGATTCTATGATACTAGAAACCAAGTCTGCTCATGGCCTCAAAGGTCAGTGCAGGGTAAGTGCTGACCTGTGACCAAATCCTTCACACTCTTGCCTTAAAAAAGGGAAGAGAGAGCAGATGACAGCTGCCACTCTAATTTTTCATAGTAAGGGATTGTCCTATGGATGCTTTTGCAGGACGAATTTTGGTCACATTCCTAGTTTGCTGGATTACTGCTGGCTAAAATGAATTTGTATGAGTTGGTCTCCCTTTTCTGCAATCAACCAAAGCATGTTTTAACATAGTGTTGTTTTTATTCTAATAGCCTAGTTAATTCCTCTTCTTCAAGCAAAGAGGGAAAGTAGTGTGAATTCCAGTGCTTTGATCAGGTGATGACATTTTGATGTTAAGTTGGTAAGATAAGAATCTAGGCAAATAATGTTATACAGAAGCAATCTGAAAGTACTTTGGTCGTTTTGAATGTGCCCTATTTGCAAGATGGACTAGGCACTGTGCCCCAACATGACACCACCAAAGGTGGGTACAGTATGAGGTGGGGAGAAAGCTGTGCACATCCTTTATGGAGGTAAATGGATTGAGCAACAAAGCACTTAAGACTTATTATTATTCTGCTTAGGTTCTGTCATGAGAGGGGTCTCTTGGGAATCTCAGTGATGCAGGCAGCATCATGATTCAGGCAGGCTGCAGAAGAACACTCTCTCTGAAGAGACTGCTCCTTGTTCTGCTATTCCTGCCCAGCTGAGGCAGAACATGCCCCAGAAAAACACATTTCTGTTTCAAGGTCTAGCAACAGTTCAGTTTTATCTGCTTATTCTTTTCATTCGTGTTCACCAAAAATGTACTTAGACTTTATCAGCTTAGTAAAGCTCTTCACCATCTGCCAGTGACATTCAATATTCTCCTTTTATTTTGAAACAGCCTAATTGAGTTGAGGTCATGTTGCAATGACAGCTCTTCAGGCACCACCTCCAGGTGTCTGATGAAGCTGTGGGGGTCAACAGAAGCACTTTCTTCTTGTTTTGGAACAGGGAGAACACATTCCTAGGAGGGAATAATGAGTATGAGCATTGACACTGGTACTTATGTGAACTCATTTGACATAAAGAGCAGGGCAGGAGAACTGGAACATACCAATGCCCAGTAGTTGTGAGCAGTGCTGGAATCTGTGCTCAGCAGATAATGCTGATCTTTAAGGTCCCTTCCAACCCTGACAATTCTGTGATTCTATTTTATTATTATTATTCTGTACTTAATTTTCTCTGTTTCTTTGAATAGAAAACTTGTGCTTCTTTGAGGCTGAAGAATTATTAGCTATGGATCAGCTTGGAGCTGTTGGGAGCTTAGACAGGTATTGAACTTTTATTTGGCACCAGAGATGTGGCATTTTTTCTCTTGTCAGAGAGTTGAGACTGGAATATTCCAGGTTCCTCTCTGTGCACCCCCACTGGCTGATTTGAAACCTCAAATCTTTCTGAACAGAAAAATAATTGGAAAAGTTTTCCCATTTCTCCAAGTGTAAAAATGCAGTTCTGATTATCTGGAACACCATGACCGACTCCAGAAACTGGGATAATACTTATTTGTTAGATAACATCTGCTTTGATAACCCATAAGCTCTTCCTAAATGGAGGAGAGCTGTAACAGGGAAAGTGATGTACTACAGTCTATTATCTGATCTCTTAGTGCTGGACTGCCTTGAATAACCACTTTTGGTATCAGTTAGTTTGGAAGTAATGTCAATTATTGTTTCAGACCATCTCTGGCTAGACTAGCATGTTTATGAAAGTGGCTTTATGGTGTCAAACTTCTGGCATTTGTAAGTGGCTGATATTAGTTGGTCAAATACTGAATAGATATGTTTGCAATGACTTTACTGCACTCTGTTTTGATCTTTAGATCTTTCTCTTTTGGACTGCTGCCTTCCAGACAGCACACTTCAGTTAAAAGTCCCTGTCAGGAGAAACACTTTCAACTACAAAGGTGTTAGACTATTTTCAAAGCTTTTTTTTTTCATCAGAGATAAGATCCATACTTGCCTACAGTCAACATCTTTGAAACACTGTAAGCAAAACAGAAGCCATCAACAAATTGCATTAATATTTTAGAAAGGTATTGAATTATTTATGGTGAAGCTTCAGCATATTCTTTATAAAACTATGAGTTGCCTTGGGATACACTTCTCCATGTTCAGCACTGTACCACTGGGAACAGTTTATAGAGCTTTTATTTATCAGAGAACATCAGCAATAATTAGTTAACCTAGACTAAGTGTATTAAAGGCCCCCTGCACACTGGGGTTATGGTATTATTTGGTTGCTATTTGGATATGCAAGAGTCAACACAGGCTTATTGTGTTTCTACCTGCAGTACTGTCACTGTGGGGGTGCAAGAAGTCCAGGTGACTCAGAAAGCATGGAAATAAGATATTTTATTACAGCTTCTCAGATAACACAACAAAACTGCCATGGTCTGAGCTGCTGTACTGATAGCCAGGACCCCAGGAGCTGAGCCAGGGATACTCTGCCACAGGACTGTTAGGTGGCAGGGAAAAGTCATTTAATCTTCCAAACTCAAGTTTCCTAGGCATTAGATGGGGGTGGGAAGAAACCAGCTTCCTTTGTAAATGCTTCTGGAGTCAGGCATGAGAAGTAGCTTCTGATAGTCTGGTCCTCAAAAGGACTGAGTTAGAGATGTGCTAGGCATGTAGTTAATTTCTAAAAGTTGATTTATCTAGCCAGGCAAGAGTAGTATTTCCTTCCCAATGTCCATGAAAAGACCCTTTAATGTGCAACATTAATTTCATGTGAATCCATCATTGCAATTTGCCCCACTAGATCAGGTGGCTTGTGTCAGCTTGTGTCAGATTCCCTTTCATGGGGAAGCTGCTTTTTTTCCTGGTATCTCTGGATGCCAATCCTGCCTTTCCAGGTTACTTTTCCCTCTTGTGTAAAAGGATGTTAGTATTTCCTGCATTCATATAATTGCATCCAAATGTGTAATTCCACAGAATAGCAATAAACTTCCCCAAAATCTCAGATTTACCAAGGCAGATGTTTAATGCTCACTGATACGTCAGAAGATCATTTGTAAACCTCTGAATTTTTGGTGGTCTAAGTCCTGTTTCCTCAGGGAAAATACAATTAATAACAAAATAATTAGTCTAGAAAGGCAGAATCACAGGTAGATTTATTGTATTTATTGGCACAGGCAGTAAGAAGGAAAAAAAAACCCCTTAGGAACAGAGAATGGTGTTTTCATATACAGTAGCAGAACTAGAGGGAGTGAATTTCACAGCTTCTGCTGGGAGTTCATC
>VYZU01006081.1:9938-35988 GCA_013401355.1 Ceyx cyanopectus | reverse complement strand
GGAAGGCTCTGGTGCTTGGAGAGGAGGGGGGACCAGAGGTGATCTGAGCTCTTACCTTCTGTATGTGGCCTGAAGGACTATGACCAAAGAATGAAAGCTAGAGAGAAAAATAAAAACAAAAATAAAAACTGAAAAGGGGAGGGAAGAGAGGAAAAAAAAATGGAAGAGAAGAGAATAAGAGTTTACAGTGTGTTTAGCTGAGAAATAAGCTGTGGTTACAGACAGAGTGCAACAAAACGCTCAGTTGAGAAGGAATATGAAGTATGAAGTGAACTCCAAGGGCTGGGGACCAGAGCCCCTGTGCCCCTCAGGCTGATGAGAGGCATCCTGCCCCAGCAGAGCCCAGCCTGGCCACAGCCAAGGGCTCAGGAAAAACTGGGAGGAAAAAAACTAGCTGAATTCCTCTGTACCTGAACCCCTCCCCCCTCCAGTCCCAGAGCTGCTAAGGTTTGGGTTTAGTGCCAGGTGAAATCCAGCTCAGCTACCTGAACAAGTTCTCCCATGGGAATTTCACTGGGTGGCAGACGAGGGTGGTTTTAGGGTAAAATTCAACCAAAAAAATCCAACCTCATCACCCTGCTGCCCTGGCACTCTCTAGCACTCCCTTCCCAGGGCAGGCAGATCCCCACATCCCTGCCAGGCCCGTGTTTCAGCCTCTACTGAAATTTGAAGGAATTTGGCTGGCAATTTCTCCTTCCCAGAGGGGCTAAGGTGAGAACAGAGTGGTGTCCTGGAGCACTAACCAACACCAGCTTTCCACGAGCTCCTTTTCCTAGCCGAGGTGGAATGAACCGATGGTCATGTGTACACACAAGAACTGTTTCATCTGCGTTCCCTTACCTTTTCCTCTAACTCTTTTATTTGTCTTTTTTGGCCTTCAATTCTTTCTTCTAGCTCTTTAATTCTCTGTCAGATGTCAAATAAAGAAATATTTATTAACCAACCAAATACAGACGCACAGTTTTTGGGGATAGAAATGCTATGTGCTGTGCTTCTAAAAAGAACCAACTGGGTTTCGGGTCCTCTGAGAGTATCACTCTCAGGGATGCTCAGCTCCATTCCCAGGGATGCTCAGCATCACTCCCAGGGATGCTCAGCTCCATTCCCAGGGATGCTCAGCTCCCTGTCTGCACAGCCTGCTCTGGCCCAGCTCTGCCAGGAGAGGTCAGTACTCAGGGGCTCGTTTCTGTTCCTGCTGGAGACCGTCCCCCTCACCCTGTTCCAGCGGCAGCTCCTACCTGCTGTGCGTGCTGGATCAGCTCCATCCTTTCCCGCAGGATCTGGGCATCCCTCTCCCGCAGCTCGCTCATCACCTGCCGCTTCCACTGCTCTACGGCGCTCTTCAGCTTCTCTTTCTCCTCTTCTGAAAGAAGTTCGGAAATTTTGGCTCCAGCTTCTTGCTGCAGGGCATCATAGAGCATGGCTTCTAATTCCAGAATTTGCTAATCAAAAACAACACGAGGCTGTCAGCTTGGCCTTGTCTCTGCTCGGGGCTGGACATCCTACCCCGAGAGGGCAAGGGGAGTGGCAGAGGGGATGGGTGTGGAGAGCTCGGTGCAGGCTGCTGTCATATGTGGGGCTCTGAGCAGCATGGCACAGGGATGGGCTCAGCCTAATCTGCCTCTGGAATAGTTTACCAGTTTCTCCTTGCTGCAGATGAGGAGGTGGCCATGGGGAGGAAAAGCAAAACCAAAGACTAAAGCAAGGAAGAAAAGAAGGGAAGAGGAAAATGAAAAAAGAAAAGAAAATTACTTTCATAGAAGGCTCATTCTGTGAGTTACAGATGTCCTAAATTTGGTGTTCAGTCTCCCAGTTCACCTTTCCCAGCTATTCTGGCAGCAGCAGCAGCATCAGTGCACTGCCCTGCCAGAAGGGAAGGGGTCCCTGCTGTGTGCTGACAGCAGTTTGTACCAGCCAGCTTGCAATGCCTCGTCCAGAGGTGTCCCCAGCACCTCCCCTGGCAGAGCTGCCAGCTCCAAGAGGAGATCAAGACAAACATATCTGGTAGCTGGGCTGTTCCTGCAGACCTCAGGCTGCAGAGCCTTTATGGAGTGCATCAGAAAACATCTCTTGCCCACTAAGGGATGTACCCTCCAGATCTATTGAGATATAGATGTGAAGGAAACAACATGTGTGGCGATGTTTCCCCAGGGCCACCAAGCCTGGCACTCTCCTAGGGCAGGTGACCTTGGGCAGGCAATGTCTTCTGCCTCAAAGTCCTGGATAAATGCTATTCCTTCATGCAAGCTGAAATCTTCTTCAGCAAGTTTGATACAGAGCAAGCAAGCAGGCAGTGTGCACCTCTGCACACCCTCCCCAGAGCTGGTGGCATCTCGTGGAGCTCTCCATGGCCTCAGGAGAACATGACTGCAAGGGTGGCTTGGGGCTCGAGATGGGCTGTTTGAAAGAGCTGATTGAGTCTGTTGTGATCATTCAGCTCGAGTTTTTCCATGTGAGACTTCTGATGGTGGCTTGTGGAGAAAGAAGAAAGTGGGGAAATCCAGTCTGCAGAGCAGCAGCAGGGCTGTGTGAGCCAAACCCCTCAGCAGCAGCCAAAGGGTGAGAATACAGAGCACAGAGCTTAGGGCTACAGCTGCAGCTCCTGGGGAAGATGAGCAGCTCCTCATCCCACCAGACACCAAGGAAACACAGAAGTGAAACAAATCCCACCAATCAGCAGAGCTTTTGCCACTCAGAATTTGGGGCAGAGCAGAGCTTTGTGGCTGTTAGGCTTCATTTGCACCCGGGAGCAAAGCCTGGGGACACTCACACGGTGTCTTTAGCTAACCCTCAACCACTCCTGCTGCTCAGCTTCCCTCTCTGCCAGCAGCAGAGCCAGGGGCAGGGGGCTGTGGTTGGAACCCTCAGCAAACCCAGGGCTCTGGGGGTGACTGTGCACACAGGAGAGCAAGGGGTGCCACGTAAAGCAAGGCTGAGAGCCACAGCTCAGCTCTCCTGCAGGCACCACGATGTCACCAGGAGTTTCAAAAGCAATGCCCTGTGGTTTTCCCTCCTCTGCTGCTGTCTCGAGTTTCTGAAGACTCTGATTTATGGATCTGCTTCAGAACTCGCCCGAGACACAGGGGACCACCTCTCTCAGGGCTTATCTTTGAAGATAGATCCTACAGGCTCATCCTTCAGCTGCACCAAACTGCTTCTCACAACAGCCCAAAGCTGCAGGAGATGATCTGGTGTTAGGGATGAGACCATAGGGAATGGGGGGATTGTGGAATTCCAAGTGTTTCCACTGGGCATAGGCATTAGTTCCAGATATTGTTCATCATTTGCCAAAATCAGTCTTAAAAATCATCCTCACAGGCACAGAGTGTCGTGGGTCAAAGCTCCCCCAATGGTCTGAGGTACAAACATGATACCCAGAAGAGAGGCATAGCCAGCTCATGGCTTCTCAAAGTGTGACTGAGGTCAAGATTTGAAAGGAGCTGAAAGAATGATGTGAACTGCTGTGAAAACCTCTGCAGTTGTGTCATGAGCACACACTGAGCTGCGACTGAAGGAAACCAGACAGCTGATGACTGAAGAGATGGCTGAAGTGGGTTAGGGGCAGCTAAAGATGAACCTGACCTAAACCAGGTTCATGTCAAATTCACAGCATCACATCATTCCTCTGGCTGGTTAACAGGGGCTGTGATCTAAGATCTAGGGAGATGTCCAGGTCAAAGTCTCTGTTTTGGAAGAGAAATTACTGAAAACACCATTTTCTTATCAGCTGTTTACTGAATCCTCTGCTAAGATAACACTTCTGTTTAGTAAATGCCTGTTCAGGCTCTAATCCTGTGAGGACCATGCCAACACAAGGAGCTCACTTAGCTCATGGAACAGAGGATTTGTTTAGAATTCACCCATTTGCTCCTCAGGCCTGTCCAGAGCAGAGAGTTTCCATAGGGAACACACTACCCAGATCCCACCAGGTGTCTCCCACACTGGCTCTTCTCACCTTGTGAGCTTTGTCCAGGGACTGCTTCCTGAAGTCCAGCTCCTCATCCAGGTATCCCTTCTGCTTGCTGAACAGCTCCTGGGGACACAGGGACGGGGTGGTGAGCGTGGTGACCCCGAGTGGCAGCTCCTCCTGTGGCCTCTCCCCCTTCATCCCACCTCAGCCCCCTCGGTACCTTCTCGTTCTCTAGGTCCAGCATCTTCTGCTGCAGTGCTGACTCTGTCACCTCTATCTGCTGGAGCCACTGCACACAAACAGAGAGCAGCTGCTGCAGATAAAGAGCCGTGGCCTCGCCTCCCAGCAGCACACGCTGCAATTTCTTACCCAAAATCACTAAGTGAAGGAGGAAAGTTTAATGATATTCTTATTTTTTTCAATATATATTAGTGATGGGGAAAGCATTCTTTCGGAGCCTGGCTGTTTACCCACTAACATCATTATGTAAATTAATTAATATTTTAAAATACACCAGGTCTGCCTCCATCGCCCCAATGTTACACTAATTTTGGGCAAAATAAAGTGTGGTCCCACAGAAGGAAGGGTGGCACTGCCTGGTGAAGCTGCACTGTCACCCAGGGGGCTCTTCTCAGAGCTCTCACGACCCGTGGTCACTGATGGAGTGTGGTTGTGATTACCTTCTCAGCCAGGGTGAGAACTGTCCGTGCTTGTATGACAACTACTTGCTCTTCGTTGGTCAGATTCTGCACCAAAAGCAGAATACAATTACAACAAATCCCCGTGTCTTGCTATTAATCCACTACTTGGGCCACTGCTGTATTAAATAGATAGGAAATTCAATATCTTCAAGGAAAAATCAACCAAGGCAAAGAAAATTAGTACTGTAATGCAATGCTGCTGTCAAAACTATTGTGCTATTCATGCTGAATTCTTGTCATGCAGTTAATTCTCTGAAACTCTCATATTTACAAAGCCAAAGAAACAAACAAAAAACCAACAGGCAACATTCAATCTGGTTTTCCCCAGCTGGGAATAATCACAGTTACACAAGATCAAGCTCAGCTCAAAGTAGAAAAGATGTATTTTTAGGTCTTTAAGTTCATGCACAGGAGGTTAATTCACAACCCTGATTTTGTGATGTCAGAAAACACCTGTTAAATGTTTTTTTAGCCTGTGCTTTGAAGCTTCTTAAGAAAACTAAAGCATTGAAATGATGATTTGCACTTCATCCCAAACCTCCATCCTACTCTGACCACGTTCTCAGCAGGAGAAGGGAATCCTGCTAGTCTGGGACTAGAGAGGTGGTAAGAAGGGTGACCATGGTGAACCTCAGAGCAATGCACAAGGCTGGGACAGCAACAGTGCTATCTGGCAGGGATGGGAGAAGACTTCCATAAGGACCCCTGAAAATTGCCTCTTCCAGAAATGTGAGTGGTTTGGGGTTTTTAAACAGCTAATGTTACCTTAGTGATGAACCCAGAGCATATCACTGGTGTTCTGTCCTGTTCTGTGAGGTGTCCCCTGACCTGACTCCCCTCTTTGGGGAATCATAGAATTGTTTTGGTTGGAAGAGACCTTCAAGATCATCCAGTCCATCCATTAGCTCAGCACTGTCAGGGACCCATGGCCCTCAGCACCACAGCTCCAGGGCTTGGAAACCCCTCCAGGGGTCACAGGGACTCCACCCCTGCCCTGGGCAGCCTGGGACAGCCCTGCAGGGGAAGAAATTGTTCCTCAGCTCCAACCTCAACCTCCCCTGGGACAACTTGAGGCTGGTTCCTCTTGTCTTGTTCCTTGGGACAGAGCCTGACCCCCTCTCCTATCAGAGCCAGAAGGTTTCCTGAAGAAGAGGAGGACACCCGTGCTCCTCAGCCCCCTTCTCTGTGCCTGTCCCCAGGGGTCCTGCAGGCTGCAAGGGATGTATTGCACCCCTCTGACCTTTGCCTCTGCTCTCCTCCTCGAGTTCTCTCACAAGGACCTCCCTTACTCAGAGCATCACTTGACTCATGATGGTTCAGATGATTCCAGGGGTTAATGTTCCTGGACTCCCTCCCAGCCAGACGTGACAATGTGCAGCCAAGGGCAGAGTCTGCCAGGGGTGGCTGGGTCTGGGATGTGAAACATGTGGAAACAAGATAAAAACAAGTCTATGGTTAGCAGACTATAGTTAGCTTGAAGCTATGGAGCTGAAAACCAGGAACTTTCCCTCGTGTCCCATCTGGAAGTTGTAAGAGGGAAAGAAGTAAATCAGGAGTAAATAACATTGTAGACTGGAAATCATTGATATAAATACAGAGAAAACTAAAGGGAATGGAAAACGTGAGAAAAGCTGTTGCTTTTTCTGTTTGCCTGTTTGGGATGTTGTTCCACCACACTGCACAGGGCTGACCTGACAATAATAATCCCACTGAAGACAACACTGCCACAGGGATCACTAGATTAATGGGTGTTATCTTTCTGCACATCAGCAGGGCCAGTCTCATCCCATCCATAATCAAACTTTTATGTGTTTTTATTCTCTGCACACAAAAGATTTTAGGTTTCTCCCTATTTCTGCCAGTGTGAATATCATTAATGGCAGCAGGGGAGATTATTAATTGTGTGAATGGGTTTCACATCCTCCACTAACTCCTGGCTTGATTTGGTGGGGCAGAGCATGTAGGTAACAGAGGCTGGGGGTGGTGGGGACAGGGTGAGCCAACTAGATTAACTGGAGTGGACAGGAGGGGCTTCGAGGCTGCCCCTGGGGATGGTGGTTTTGCTGGTACCCAAACTGAGCAGAGGCTGAGGGGGAGCAGGTTCAGCTCAGCTGAGGAGCTGTGAATGGGGGGGACCTTAGTGGGGACCTTTCTGCAGCCCCAATGCCAGTGGTGGGGGGTCCCAGGGTGAGCCCTGCAAGGGGCCTCAAGCCCCTGGGCTAGAGAAGGGCTCTGCTCTCCTCTGCCCCTTGCAGCCACAGGGCTCTGTGCCTCTGTGGATAGACAAGAGTACAGGAAAAAAAAAATAAATGAGAGTGCATATATATCTTCTATAAACTTCTCTCTATGTGCAACGAGTCACAAGGAGAAACCCTTTCAAATTCCTTATTGTTTGCTGCTTCTTGTCCTGTTGCTATTTTTGTTTAGCATCCTGGTTACTAACAAAGGTTTATGGTCTGCTAGACAAAATGAAAACACACAGCTGCTGAAATATGAAGCAAAGCTAACGTATAGTAAGCAAATAAAGAAACCTTGTGTGAGCAGTGGCTGGGAAAAAAAAACAACAAACCAAAAAAACCCAAAACCAAACACCAAAGCTTCAAAGTATTTTCCAAATCACTGAAAAAAATGCAAAGCAATATTGTGACACCAAGATCCCATCCAGCACTCGTCTGGTGGCTGCTCATCAACACAGCCTCAGGAAGGCAGAAGCAGGGAGCTGGTGGGCAGTGCTGGGAGCAGGAGGCCAGGCTGTGCAGCAGCAAACCAGGGAGGCTGTGCTAGCTCAGCTTGAAGACAGATAGTTACCAAAGCATGCACAATTTATTAAAGGAACATACACTTACGGCGTTATCCCCTAAAATGTCCAATTTTTTCATCAGCTCTGCTACTACTATGTCCTAACAAGAGAGAAATGGAAAACCAGGAGTCAGCACGGAGAGCGTGGCTTGGATTAGGGGAAGGAAAGTAGGAAACAAGACTCCCTTACTGTTACACCTTCTGCCTCGCAGTAGACCTGGAGAGGGCTTTTCCCCTCCGTAAAGGGGCCGTGGTGGAAGTTGATGGCAGGCGAGCGGCGTTCTCTCTCCTGAAATGAGAAATGAAAGGTGGTCACCCACCACAGAACATCCCACGTGGCAGATGCAGCAAGAGCTTGAGAGATGTGGTTTGGGAAAGGCTCGCCCTGATCTGGACACTCTGCAGAGCAATGCTTTGTTGGGAGCTGCAAAAAATGCTTTATTTGCTCCCTGCAAAGCTCTGGCCACAGCCCCCGAGCTGGTGGCCTCCCCCTCCCTGCAAAGCAGTGTGGCCAGATGCAATTAACAGCACCAAGACCTTCCCACCTTGCTCCTCACCACTTACCTGTTGTGTGGCTCCATAAGGTATCTGAACAAAACTCTACATACATTTACACCTGGCCTAGCACAGATGGCACCCACATTGTTCTGGAAGTGGCTGCTTTGCTCATCTCTGTTTGGAGAATTAAAAAGTGGCTAGAAAATGGTCTGGGAGCAGGGGGGTCAGAGGAGCAGCTGCAGCAGGCTAAGCCACGCTACTCTTTGCAGCAAGAGGGGGTCACAGTGGTGGTTTTTGGCAATGAAAAGGTTCCTTTTCCATTCCCATGAATGATCTGTTCTGGTTTTCTCTCTCTGCATGTCCAGAACACAGTAAAATGTGTAACTACATCACAAGCTGATCCTCTGCATCTTAAAAGGAGGTGGTGAGACTGACAGAGCCAACCACCAAGAACATTGATCCCTGGGTGCTGGGGCTTCTTTTCTCTTTTAGAAGCACTTTGTGCCAAACCCTTTGGTCTCATTCAGCATCTCTTGGCTCTCTACAGCAACCGTGGGTGAGCTGCCAGGGCCCAGGACAGGAGGGCAGGGCTGTGGCTGCCAAAGGTGCTCACTTCAAGCTCCAAGATCCTGAACTCCAGGAGCTCGTTCTGGTCCTTTGCATCCTGGACATCATGTTTCAGGCGAGCTTCCTCAGCTTCCATTTGTTTTATCTGCAAAGCAAAGCAACCTGTTGTTGGCACCATCCCTGGCACTGCCAGGAACCACCACAGGCAGTGGGGGGCCCGACCACCAGCAGGGATATGAGCTGAGGAGTAGCTGAGAGAGCTGGGGCTCTTTAGCCTGGAGAAGAGGAGACTGAGAGAGGACCTCATCAGTGTCTATCAATATGTTAGGGTGAGTGTAGGGAGGATGGAGCCAGACTCTGCTCAGTGCCATCCAGTGACAGGACAAGAGGCAATGGGAGTCAGTTGGAGCACAAGAGGTTGAGGGGAAACACAAGGAAATGTTCCCAGTGAGGGTGGCAGAGCCTGGCAGGGGCTGCCCAGGGAGGTTGTGGAGTCTCCTGCTCTGGAGACATTCCAGCCCCCCCTGGATCTGTTCCTGGGTGACTTGGTCTGGGTGACCCTGCTCTGGCAGGGGGGTTGGACTAGATGATCTTCTAGCTCCCTTCCAACCCCCCACACTCTGTGCATCAGCACCACCCCCAGGGCAGCATCAGCAGGGACATGTGGCACCAGCACCAGAGGATGGGGGGTTTCCCCAGAGCCACCTCCCCCCAGGCTCTAGGGATCTTGCTACTGGGATTGTTCCCCGTAGGGTTGAGCATCACAGCATCACACCTTCCACATCCCTCGAGCTACATATATGGGTTGAATGACACCAATGGAAACGTTGAGCACCTTTTCCACCAGCTCTTGGTTCCTTCTGTACAAGGCTTGCTTCTCCTCGATCCACTTCATGTCCTAGGGAAACAAACAGCTGATGCTGCAGGCGTGGCTGGCAGTGTTCAGCACACAGTAGCCAGGAATGCATACAGTCACCCAGGCAGACTAGCACTGAAATTGTCACCCCATTATTTCCCAAAGTCATGTCCCTACCTAAGCCTTTCCATCTTATCTGAACAAAGACTGTAGCATGCACATGGAATAGAAACACTTCAGAGATGGAAAAGCTCTTTTAGGTAAAAAAAAAAAAAAGCTTGGTTTGCATTAAAAGGGATATTTCTAGCTTTGTGACTAGTGCTGCATTTCTATTGCACTGAATTCAAATCACATGTTTCTGAACGCTGGGATAAAATAAGGTTTATTTTCAAACTAATGTCTTATGAATATAAAAACCCACAAACAACATGAATACCATTTTTCAGTAAGGCTAACCATACTAAAACCTTAAGTTAGAAAGGTAATGATCAAGCAATTTACTATTATTTAAAAGTTATTATTAAAAATAAAGTGTTTGTTTGCTTTTATTTATTTTATCTTTTTTTTTGGTCTGGAAAAGGCACAAGCTAGCAACAACCTGGCAATATTTCTGTTACCCTATCCATCTGCTCAGCGTGAAATGAACCAGCTCCTGAGAAGCCCCATCAGGATTGTTCCACACCCAAGGAACTCTCACATCCGTGGCACTGATCTCGCAGCAGCAGCACCTCCCCTGCTGCCCCCCAGGGCTGGTGTGCAGCTGCATTACCTGCCCCTGCTCAGCCAGAGCCTTCTCCAGGTCCTCTATCTGCGCCTGCGACCGGTGGATTTCTGCTTGGAGCTGCTCACGTGTCTGTGGCACACGAGGGGAGAAGAAATCGAACAATAAATCCAAGTTTCTCCAGCAAAAAGAGGTAGCACAGAGACAGCAAATGCTTGAAACATCACTTTTCACAAATAAAGTTCTTTGGCAAAGCAGATTTGAGGCAGAGCAGAGCACAGGGCTTTAGTCGTTAATCACAGAAGGCTACATGACAGGATAATTTTGAGCCTTAAGTCTAACAGAGTTATTTCTCCATGAAAACAAATAAAAGCTGTGATGCCACAACTCTGGCAACACCTTTGATTAAATTCTGGATGAGTTAAGAGCAGCAGCATCCTGCTGCTCTACCCTGTGGTGTGTGTATCCTATTGCTGGATGGCGTGTGATTTTTCACTCTATTTGTAGCTCTGCAGTTAAAATATACCACCTACACATGTTTTCTGCAGATAAATTTAATCATTACTAGCTGGTTTATTAGTGAAATATTGTCTTACAGAACATTTTCTTCACTCAAGCCATTTATCTGCTATTTATCTTGATATTTCCAATAGAGATGATTTTTTTTTGCACTCCTGCATTGCTCACTCTTTTTGTCTCACATCCCTTTTCAAGCAGGACACATTTTCTTCCATTGCAATTTAATTTACACGTGGAGTCCCCAGCACCCCAGGGCAGAGCTGGGAACACTGGTCCTGGTGCAGACTGGGCATCCAGAGAAGGGCAGAGGGGCTCTGGTCACCAAACAGGGGGGTGCTGCCAAATCAGGGTGAAATTAGCAGCACGTTCTCTGCATTGCTCAGCAGAAGGAAGCCAGACTTAGGAAAATCAGAATATCACTAACACAGGGGCTGTGTGAGGAGACAGGCAGAAGTGCACAGGACACTGCAATTTAATTCATAACAAGAGCCTTGTCTATAAGCCTTCCAAACATTTCAGGAGGAATCGTGTAATCTCCCAGAATCCAGAAGGAATTAAATGCCAAGCATCACATATTCAAGGCTATCTGTCCTTGGGTTTTATAGAAAAAGAGCTTAAATTTAAGGATTTCCCATGCAAATTCTCTAATTTCCCATACAAATTCTCTGGATTTCCCTTAAACTGATTATAGGGGACGAGACTAAACTGGTCCTGGTGGTTCCTCCAGCAAGGCAGCACTCCGTAAGGAATGCTGGACAGGGCAACTGGAGTTTGAGGACTCAGAACCCACCTTGGCAGCAGCCCCACTGAGCCCCTGCACCCCCAGAGGGGCTGCCTGACCCAGTTTAGCTGGAAAACAACCCCAGCAAGCACAACTGGACCCCCCCCCACAATGACAGTCCTTTATTTTCATGTAATATAAGCCATTTAGACCTTAACTTCTCGTTCTGCATCCAAGGTTCCTCCGACCTGCTCCTGCAACAGGGCGTAGGCTCTCTGCAGAGCCTGGTACTCCATGGTCAGCTGCCGAAAGCGCAGCTCCGTCTCCTCCTTGGCCATGCCCTGCAATTCAGACAGAGATGCCTCTTTTGCTTGTGCAAAGGAAGAGAAAAATTAGTCATTTCCCCCTTTTTAGGCAAAGCCCTCTTGTAAAAGCGGCTACTTGTGAAATGCAGTTTGGGGAAGGACCCTGTTGGGCACCCCCTGGGGTATTTCTCTTTTCTCCCCTAAGCATCTCTCACAATTAAAGAAAATTAATAGAAAAAAAAAAATAGAAAAGAGAATTCCCCCTGCCATGGAAAAATAAAAACCTGCCATCCATCCAAAGCAACATTTGAATTTATTACTGTTCCAGGCAAAGCCATCACATTTAAAGGTAAAAATACTGCTGCAGAGGGGTTGTTTCCAAGGGCCTGCAGTGAAAGGATGAGGGGGAATGGTTTTAAATTAGATTTAGACTGGATATGAGGAAGAAGTTGTTTCCCTTGAGGGTGGTGGCTCAGTGGCACAGGCTCCCCAGGGAGGTGGTTGAGGCCCCATCCCTGGAGCTATTGCAGGGGAGGTTGGCCAAGGCTCTGAGCAGCCTGGGCTAGTTGAGGGTGTCCCTGCTCCCTGCAGGGGGCTGCACTAGATGCCCTTTGGAGCTCCCTTCCTTCACATTCTGTGATTCTATGCTTTCTTGAAACAACAGAAGGTTTCCAGTGTGGAGAATAAGCCAAGCCTGACAGTCTCACTCAATTATTAAAACACCAGTCTGGAGCTAATACTTGTAGAAACAGTGACATCAACATGAAAAGAGCCCTTCATCTTCTTCCTCTCATCACAGTATCCAGCACTGCCTGCTTTCCTGCCAGGTAGACCAGAACATTCACTTGACATGAAATGAAATTACACTGCTGGCTGCACACGTGAGCTCCGTGCTGTCTGAACAGGGTGAGAAATAAATAGTCTCATGCGTGCAAAAACACACCCAGATTCCCTGCAGTGCAGCACACACCTGGCAACCAGCTGGGGGTCTTTTAGGAGGGAGATAAGTGCTCCTTAGGTTCCCTTCTACCAGCTCTAAGTACAACCCGTGAAGCAGGTGAAAAACTGCAGCCAGCACCCCACAGAAAGTCATTACTGACAATTAATTTTGTTAATTACAAGACCCTTGATAAACCCAGAAACACCCAGTGGCCTAGTGGGGCTGTGGCATTTTACAGATGTCCAATTTACAGATGTCTAACTTATACCCAATTATAAATCTAATATTTTTAGGATATCCTATTCCCAGCTTAGCTAAAAGCTATTAAATTGCTGAAGATTTGAGATCTGGAGATATTAACCAGCATGCACAGTATTAAATTTCACATTAAATTTAAATTTCACACCGGTCAGAGGTGACAAATAAATGACAGAACAGCGCGGGAATGCAATTAAAAATTAGTAATGAGTTTTTGGTGGGTACCTCTTCCAAGTCATCTTCAGGAGTGCAAGGGGTTTGGTCTGTCCTGTCTGTTTGGTACGAGATAGAGGAACCATCAGACTCCAGGGAGGCTTCTTCATCGTAGCCAAAAAAGGTCTCCACCACCGGCTTCTGGCAGAGACAAGGAGTCAGAGAGCCTGGCTGGTGATGCCAGCCTGGGGGCATCACTGGGGACACTGGCCCTGCCACCCAGCCCTGCTCCCTGGGGGGAGCCACAGGTCTGGGTGACTGGTAATTCCCACCCAGTTGCTGAGGAGCTGGGACAGTTCTTTTTTTGTATATCCACATGGAAAGCTTTTCCACCCCAGGGCCATGCTCTAGGGGCAGCTAAACCTGCCCAGTGGCCAAGGTGCTGTGTCTGTTTTTAAGTGCCCTGTGGGTGGCCTCAGACCCCCTGCCTGGGATAACGGGCACCCCGATTTCCCTGGCCCTGTCCATGGGTGCCAGGAGGGAGCCAAGCATCATAGTGTCTGTGACAATCCACTGGCAACCACAGCTTCAGAGTAAGATTTGCAGGAAATCTACTGGGAAATTTGGAATTAATCACCACGGCAGTGGTTTTACTGTCCGAAAAATCCCAGTTTTGTTTCCACTCCAAGCTGCTGTTTGAAAGAACGAGGAAGATTCTCTGTTAAATGCTTGAAAGCCAAAGATGATCTTTCAAACACAGCATTTTTAAGCATTTTCTGAAGCATTTTTAATTGCTGTTTTACTAAAACATTTCCAGATGTTGGCTTTTGGATTTGAGGTGGATAACTCTGGCAGGAGCCTGATTCCTTGTGTATTGATTTGCCATCCCCAGCACCACCTTATTGCTCATGTTAGAGCACAGCTCCCTCTGGGTCCCATCCTGCCAACCATTCACTAACTGGCACGTCCTTCCCCGAGCTCTAACTGCTGCTTCTTGCAAGCAGCAATGTTTTTTGGCGTGTTGCTAAACTCCACAATGAATTATTTACACCCTACATATGTTCTCAGGCAGTGCCATCAAAGGGCCATTTCGAGGCGTGTTCATTCACAAAGCCTCCTAAGACAGTTACCTGCCAAGTGCCCAGAGGCAGCACCCCAAAAGCTGGTACCACACAACAGATGGGTGCCCTGCCAGCCCCCGAAAACCCCCCTCCCCAAACCACCACACCAAGCCTGAGAGGACAGCTGACAGACCCTCGAGGAGCACATCCCCCCACGTGGCTCCATCCTGGCAGCCACAGTGCCCAGCAGCAGGTCAGCACACCAGGTGGGTTTTTTACCTTAGGGATTCTTGTCATTTTTTTCCTTTGCTTCCTAAACCTCAGCAGCTTGTCACGTTCCTGGGAAGACCAGACAGAGGTTAGCTGCTTTCAGAGCTCTTGCTTACATTAAATACATCAGTACAGCAGGCACTGGGCAGTCAGGAAATAGAAATGTCAAAGCTGGTCACAAAGCTGATTACAACCAACACAACATACTGACAGATTTTTGTTTATAGCACTGAAAAAATACCTTTACTCTGGGTTGTGAATACAGGGTTGCAGGGAGTAGAGCTCTATGGGAACACCCCTAAACCTTTCACTGTATAGCTACCCAGTGCAAAGATGTGCTGGCACTATGGGGCAGTGATAAGAACCACTGCCATCTGCCCCCTCCCACATCCCAACAGCAGCAGCATCCCCAGAAGACAACCAGACACCAGTTTCAGACCCAGCACACATGGGGATGGAGAACAAAGCAGGACACCTTTTCTCAGTGCATAGCTTAGCATCTTAAAATCTTTACCAATAATAACAAAGGGATGAGCTGGGCGAGGACAGTAGCTGAGAACATGCCAGGATGGGGGAGACAAAGCCAGTGGAAACCAGACTATAAAACAAATAAGCAATTCCAGCATGTCAGAGCTGTCCCAGAGATAGGGGACACTCGTTATCACCCATCAGGGAGGGTCACCACACTGACTTTTTTGCCCTGAGGTCATCCTAGTGATGAAAAAACAACAGCTTTCCTTTCTCTCTAGAGAAGATCTCTCCACTAACACTACATTTTTCTCTGCTATGGCCCTTGACAGCATCTCTGCTGAGAACCCCCCCCCGTGTTAGCTTGATGCACGAGTGGAGATGTAAATGATAAATATTACTACACCCCACACGCTTCTGATGAGCAGCAGTTCAAAACACACAGAGATGAAGATGAAGTTAATGTCTTTCTTACCATGACACTCTTCACATAGCCAGCAGTTTCCAAGGTCTAGTGAGAAAGAATGGAATCGTGTCAGTGAGGGGACACACTTCAGGTACAGAAGAGCAGTTATTTTCTGGAGCAGCGTCAGGATTTCAGTGTTTTCTCTTTCCAGAGGCTGAGAGCACGTTAACAAAGAGGCAAAGCCCCTGCAGAACACGCCCCTGCACACAGCAAACTGCAGCCCTGAGGCTGCCTCCAGCTAGGGGAGCTCTGCCAGTCTCCAGCACAGGTGTGCAGAGAGGGAAATGCAGATTGAAGGGATTGTTCCAGGTGTTGTGCCACAGATAATTCAAATTCCCTTCCATTACGACTACCCCTAGAAGTGCTGACCACAACCCCCTGCCTGCTCACAGAACCCCAAGCACCCCTTGCTTAGGCTCCTCGTTCTGCTGCCTTGGTTGACCTCACCTGAGAGCAGCAGAGCATCTTACCTTGGAAAGCTCATCGATGATATTCTGCTGTTCAATAACTTGCAGTCTCAGGAAATCCACCTCTCTTTCTTCCTGGCTGTGGTCCAGGTCGTTTAAAGAGCTCGGTCTCCTTATTGTTCCAGCTCTCTGCCTCTAAGAGAAGCCCACAGGGCAGCAGAGGAGACGTTCAGAAGGCTTTGCCAAAGCTCACAACCCTCCCTGTCCAGCTAGTGATGCATCCCTCCAGTGGCTGCTCTGCTGCCCTCCTGCTGTACTTTGCACAATTTTATTCTCCCCAACTTTTTTAAAGTTAAAATAAAGCATTTTGTGTAAAAGAAAACACCTTCTAGCCACAAACCACCACAGAACACCTCAGGGAGCACCAAAAAGGGAAAGTTTCCTGCTAAACCTGCAATGAGAGGGATGCTGCCTGACCCCAGCAGCACCCCGAGCTGAAACACCCCCTCTCTACTCACCCTCTCTACTCACCATTGCTATGTTTTCCTGTGTCACAAACTTCAGTTTATTTTCCATTCGGCGTAAGGCATGTGACAGTTCTTCATTCTTCCTACTAAGGCGTTTATTTTTGTCCAGAATGGGCTTGTACTGACTCTCAGCTTCTCTAAGGCGCTTTAGCTGGAAGATGAAGAGAGAAGGAAACACCTCTGGAGCTGTTGGGTTTTTTCCATCAAATGCATTAATCATTTTCCTTATCACATCACCAATACTGTCTCCTGATGCAAAGCAGAATTGATCAGTTGCTGGCTCCAGCTCTGGAGTCCTTAACACAATAAAGATCTGCTGGAGCAGGGCCAGAGGAGCCCCAGCAATGCTGGGAGGGCTGGAACCCTCTGCTGGGATAGACTGGGAGAGCTGGAGGGGTTCAGCCTGCAGAGGAGAAGCTCCAGGGAGACCTTCTGGGGGCCTTGCAGGGCTTCAAGGGTCTGTCAAAAAGATGGGGACAGAGTTTTGATCTTGTTGGGACAGGACAAAGGGGAATGGTTTGAACTGAAAGAGGGAGATTGAGACTGGAGAGCAGGAGAAATTGTTGGTGCTGAGGGTGGCAGAGCCTGTGCCAGGGTGCCCAGAGAGGTGGTGGCTGCCCCACCCCTGGCATCACCCCAGGGGAGGTTGGGGGGGCTCTGAGCACCCTGCTCTGGGTGCCCCTGCTGGGATTGGCTGAGATGAGCTTGGAAGGTCCCTTCCCAACCCAAACCATTCCAAGATTCTGTGGATCTCAAACTCCTTTTGCACTGGCATTTCCAACACACAGGCTGTTCCTCCTCTGGAGGTGTTCACTCTGCACAGCAAGTGCACCACGTGGGGAACCCACCCCTAGACAAACCCAATCCCAGCTAAACTCATGAATCCATAGGCACCCTGCCACAAGATGCAGCGGGTCAGGAGGAGGCAGCTCCTCCTGTGACTCTTTCCAGGCAGCCAGGAGACAGGACCTGGGCGTGTGGGGGTGGGCATGGCCACGGGCAGCCCACCCACTATCCTGGCACTCACCAGCTCGTTCCTCTCCTCCGACAGCAGCGCGTTCCTGTCCTCCAGCTTCCTGATGATGGAGCTCAGCTCGGCGATTTTTAGCTGGAAACGCCGGGCATCCTTTTCATCCAACTGCTGTTCCTAAAACAAAGATCCACTGCAAATAACTGCTCGTTAAACCTACACACAAAGCAATATTTACAGTTCAAAAAACTCAATTTTATTTTTTTGGTTGTTGTTTCCTCATCCCAAATCCCAACGTTTCAAAACGTGGTGCGAGCTAGGTGANTGATGGAGCTCAGCTCGGCGATTTTTAGCTGGAAACGCCGGGCATCCTTTTCATCCAACTGCTGTTCCTAAAACAAAGATCCACTGCAAATAACTGCTCGTTAAACCTACACACAAAGCAATATTTACAGTTCAAAAAACTCAATTTTATTTTTTTGGTTGTTGTTTCCTCATCCCAAATCCCAACGTTTCAAAACGTGGTGCGAGCTAGGTGACCCGACTGACCTCTGCAAGCTGCAGGATGAGACCAATGGCAAGCCAGGAGTGGATAAATGTGAACAAAGTATGCAAATGCACGGGTATGTATATGCAAATACAACGTCACGGGTGGCAGAGGAAAGAAAACATCAGGAATCAACATCACCAGCTCCCAGGGCTTTGTTGTAAGGAAAGTGTTGGTAGTAAAAATACTGGAGTAGAAACGGGGGGGGGGGGGNGGGGGGGGGGGGGGGGGAATCCGGGCAGTTACCCCAGTGCATAAGCTCTTCTTCCCCAGAGCTGGGCCCTTGTTGGGTTCTAAAGGGTCACTCGTGAGGCCAAAGGAATTTATCTGAGTGAGAATGCTTAAAGCAGATTATGGATGGGTAGGAATACAGTTAGAGGTGCTCTCGTTTAGAAAAGTGACATCTATTTACGTGTGTGACAGACTTTTCCCCCTTCTCTAGGACTCTGGGTGTTTGGCAGAAGTCGAGTGGAAATGGGAAGAAGCAAATCAGTGCCCACAGTGCTGGTGGCACTTTGGGGAGGTCTATAGGGTTCCTCATTCAACAGGTGCAGGAGAGGCTGGGGCCAAAGAGAGAGAAAATGGGGTTGGTTTGCTCGTGAACAAGCGTGCACACTTCTCCTGGGGAAACTGAGGCTGCTCCAAAAGAAATCTTGATGAGAATCAGCAATGAAGAAAATTTGCACGGGTCAGAGGTTAGCTGAGGGGGTTTTGATATCAGCAAATCAAGGCAAAAAGCAGAGAAGTGCCACAGCTACAGTGAAAAAAACACCGTGGAGGGGTGAATAAAACTCAGCGTTGTGGATACTGAAGCAACACAGGGCAGAGGGAGCTGGTGCCAGAGCACTTGGCAGCACCAACCCCCCCACTGCCTGCCAGGGGGGTTCCCCGTCCCCTCCCCCAGCGGCTGAGCACCTTCCCACCCCATCCCATGGCCTGGCACACCCGCTGGTGCTCCGGGGGCCAGCACACATACACGGCTTAGAGGCATTTGCATCGTTTGTTGGCGAAAGTCGCGTCGGCTGAAGGATGGTAGAGTGAGGAAAAGGAAAGAGAAAAAAAAGAACAGAAAGATTTCACCCTGCTAACATAAAAAAAACCCCAAACAAAGCAGAAAACAAAGCGACAGAGGAGCGCGGGAGCTGTCCCGCAGCAGGGCTCGGTTCAACACTCCCCCGGCTCTGGCGAAGCAGCGGTGCCCGGGGGGATGGGGATGCGCTCATCAAGATTCCGTCCCCCTGGTGCTCGGTTGTGGGGGTGAAACCACGTGAAAGTGCTTACGGGGCTTCCCGAATGATCTGAAGCGTCTCCTGCACCACTTGGATAAGGAAGTTCCCGCTTGGGGCTGCTCAGATGCCGATCGGCCTCTTTCCTCTGGGAAAGTTGTTCATCTAAAGCCTCCTTTTGGAGCTGCAGTCTCTGAGCATGCCCGGCTTGCACCCCTAACTCTCTCTCCAGCACGTAGACTGCTCTGTCCTTAAACTTAATCTCCTCCATCTACAAGGAGAACAGAACACAATCACACAGGCAGGCAGCGGCTGTCACAACATCAGAGCATCTCAGACCCCTAAACCCTTTGCAGCTGGAATTGCTGGGGAAATAGCCCAGAGTCTTGGGACGGCTCGAGAACAAGAAACCCAAATATTCACAGCACAAATCGGATTAGTTCACTCAAAGATTTAAATGGGTTTTAAATGGTTTTGCGGCATTTTGGACAATGAAAAATATTTTTAATTATTTTTTTTTATATTTTTATTTTTAAAAAGAAGTATTAGTATTTTAAAATAAAAATATTAAAACCTGAATAACCTTTTAATTTTCAAAATATAGAAGGAATGCACATCTTTAATAATAATTATTTTTTTTCCCATGGGGGCAACTCGTTTAATTATCCCCCTTTCCACGAAAGGTTTTGCTTGTGCGTAATAAACGTTATGGAAAAAATCATTAAGGGCTTAAGCGAGAATTAACCATGGCTAATTCTCCCCTCTCCTCCCCCGCCGAGCCCTGCTGGGCACCGCTGGTCCAGGCTGGGTTGGCGGTGCTCCGGGAACGTTTTCTGGCTGCTTTTCCCCCAAAATACCGATGTATGCAGGGAGCTGGGGCGGGTTCAGGGTGCGGGGAGGGTGCCAGGGCAGCGCTTGGAGCCGAGGTCAGCCGAGGACGGGCTGTGCTCTGCCTAGCCATAAAAACCCCCGAGCACAGCCCCAAATCTTGTGTCGGAGAGGACTCTGCTCCCCGCTGGATGGCTCAGCCAGGCATTAGACATGAATATAAAGCGGTAATTAACACACAGGGCTGCCAAACGCGCTCACAGTTATGGAGAGAGAGATCACACACATCCCCTCAACCGTCTGGTTGCAGACACCGCACACGCCGTAAGTTTTATGAGACTTTAGACAATTAATTCGAATAATCGGCAATTAAACGGTGGACCGCTTGAAATAAGAGCTTTTTGGGGTTTTTTTTTTGCCTTGTGAGGGCTACACTTCCCACTTCACAGCATTTCACCCACGGATAAATAAACCCCAAAGCTCAACATCGTCAACATCACCAACAAAGGAGAGCTGAGCATCCCCCTCTCCCCTCANCCGGCAAGAGGCCCCGGCCTCCGGCCGCGCGCCGCGCCGGGCTCCCGCGCCCCCCGGTCGCGGGCTGCGGTGGGTGCGGGACCGGGGGGGGGCTCCGGGACCGGCTCCTCCTCCTCCCCATCCCCTCGTCTGGCGGCTCCAGACAGCTCGGGAAGGGGCGTGGGAAGACCCCCGAGGATGCGCTGAGCTGCCGCATCCCTCCCCTCCCATCTCCCCTCTGGCGAGGGGCCGTGCAGCGGGATGAATATTTATGCGGGGAGCGCTAATTAAGAGCCAGCCCGTGAGCAGAGCTGGGGCTAATTACGCCAACAAGATCCCACGCTCGCTGTAATTTGCTGTTCCCTCCTCCTGCCGCCCGATGCAGCGCCGAGCAGGGTGGGATGCGCAGCCCGGGGGTGCCCCCGCGATGCTAAATCCCTTATTTCCATCACGATGCTAAGCCCCACGTGGAGGGATTTTTTTTCTCCTTGTGATGCTTCCAGCTCTGCACGCCCCTCTGAAGCTGCCAGCGTGTGCTGGATGAAAAACAGGCACCCAAGAAGCCCCCGTAAAGCTGGGAGCCGAGATGTGCCCGAGGGTCTCCCCGCGGCCGCACCGTCGGGGCCGGCGGTGGGACGGGAGGGGAGCCCTGCCCCGGGGACAGGGGGGCTGACCCGGGCTGGCAACACGAGCCCCGAGTGACAGGGGTCGGGGTGACTACTGCGGGTTCAGTTGGAATCGATACTGGTGCAAATGAGGCTCAAAAAAAGCAAACGAGGAAGGAAAATTCTCTATTTTGCAAGAGGGAATTATTCACCTTGAATTACTGGTCTGCCTTTCAGTGGAGGATGGCTGCTGAGACACCTTTGTAATACCAAATATGGCAGTTTCTCACCATGGAAGGGAGTAAAAAGGAGAAGATCGAGGCTAAATCAATCACCAATGAATATTTAAACTGCCATCTTCCTACTCTCTTCACCTGATGCTGTCCTGGGCTGTGTTCCCTGGACGCTGGTTACCAGCGGGGGACCAGAGGAATGGAATTAAAGACATTTGTGCAGCATTTTAAGCTGGTTTAAACTGCACAAAATTCCAAGAAAAAATCATAAATTCAAAATTAGGAATTCTGCAGAAAGGAGGCTGCTGCTGCACCTGTTGCCACCTGCATTTCTGAAGCTCTGGAGCCAGGGGTAGCCTGACTGGGTGAGCTGGTGTCTCCGGGGAGCATCACTCCCAGAGTTTCAGGACACAAAGAGCACGAGTCAGGTGTGCAAACAGAAGCCACAAGCCCGGAGTAACTGGAACACTCTTCCCTTTCCCCTGCTGTGCATGGAACCCTGGATGGGGTGAACCCAGAGCCGCTGGCACCAAGGAGCAATAGTGTGGGAACTGAGAGAGTGGGTGGCTAATAGAGGGTAGGGAACACCCCCCTGATGACAGAGCAGCCCAGAGTGTGTCAGTGCTGTCACTTACTGTGGTTGGTTGGGGCACAGAGGACACGGTGGTGGCACCAAGCCTGTGGTGGGTGGTTCTGCACGAGAGCATGGGTGTCCCACTTGTTCCTTGGGTATGGCAGCAAGAGCCAAGGGACACAGCCCTGCACCCCAGCTGTGCCCTCACAGGCTGTGCATCACAAGGAGAGAGTCTGGGATGGGGATGGAGACATCACCCTTAAAGCCAGGAGGTGCTGGTGTCCTGCCAGGCTCTCATGCCAACACCAGCTCCCTCACACAGGGAGTTCTCCCCTGTTCCGAGCAACGTGACAGGATTTAATCTCTCCAGCAAGGTTCCAGACACACTGGAGGGACACTCCACAGCCACAGGCATGTAGCTTTTGAGACACAAACTGCTGCACTGAGACCCAAGGAGTCCGAGGAGGTGACTGAGGGCTCATCACACAAAGACCCAGCGAGGGTCAGAGGAGCAATGAGGGGTGAGGAACCCCAGGAACCTGCAGGATGGGGACCCTGAGTTGCTGCTCACAGGGACACCAAAGTGCCTGGCTTGGGGGAAACAGGGAGGACCCCCTTCCAGAAGACCTTGCAGAGGGTCACTGCCTACAGGGTGCAGCACCCACTGTGGGGTTCACTGGGGGAGGAGCTGGGAGAGACCAAGGTGGATCAGCAAGGAACAAGCAGCGTGGAGATGGAGACGTGGCCCCAGAAACATGCATTTCATAAGAGTTCCCCTGTCCAGCTGGGAACCCAGGGCCTCCTCCTGAGCCCTGGAATGTGAGCAGTGTTAACAGGCACTGACATGCACAGAAAGTTCCTCAGAACATCCTCACGGTATTTCAAACAACACCTTGACATTGCTGCTGGCAAACCTGACAGGGATTTGAAGCAAGCCCCACAACTCCCACTGCCCCATCCTTACCCAGCCACCCCAGTCCAGCAGGGCCCTTGCACGAGTCCCTAACACAAGCATCAGTGCAAGGACAGGTGCAGACAGCAGCACGTACCAGCCTGCGGATCTCTCTCTCACACTCCCTCTTAATCCTGGTGATCTCCTCCTGGTGCAGGTGATACACGCTCCTTATCTCAGCTGCCTTGATTTTGTCAGCCTGGATCACCATCGTCAAAGCCTCTTCCACTTGTTTCTTAGCCCCCTTCAGCTCTGAAATTTCCTGCTGCATTTTAATTTTCTCCACCTCAAAGCCCTTCTTGGCCTCCTCCTTGGCCTCCGACAGCAGCACGGTTTTCACCTTGTCGGGAGCCCCGTCACGCACGGCGTTGAGAAGGGTCTGCAGTCTCTGGATTTCATTATCTTTAATTTTTATTACCCTGAGCAGTTCAGCTTCGTGCTGCCTCAAAAGGGCTTCTCGAACGGCCTGCAGCTCCTTCATTTTCTCTTCGTGGAGTTTGACTTTGAGCTCTGTTACCACCACCGTGCTTTTGTGCTGCTCATGCTCTTTGATCTGCTTCACTTCCTGATTTTTCTCTCTTTCCAACTTGCTGACCTATAGGGAAACACCAAAAACATATTTTTAATCAGCAGAATGATTAATACAAACTATATTATCTAACTTAATCTAACTTAACCATATTGGGCCTTAACATTGTACATCAGAGCCTCAGAAATGAGAACACTGCAGAACCAAACCGTGCAGGGGTGAAGAAAAAGCTGTGACATCACGGAGAGCTTTCAGAATTCTTCTAAGGGAAAAGCAATCTCTGAAAATAAGGGGAAAAAATCCTGACAAATCTGTAAAAAAAGAGTTTTCTCTAGCATAAGCGCCTATTTAGAAAAAGAGAAACAAAAAGGTGTCACTTTGCAGATGACTGATGCTGAGGATGAAAGTCCAGGGGCAAGTGCCCATTTTAGCATCACATTCTAGTTTTACAATTAATCAATAACCCTTTGAAATCTTATGGACTCTTTAACTTGCCCAGTTCAGTGCCCTAAACCAACATAAACATGATAAATTTATGCAAGAAACACAGACCCAGGTGAACAGAGTGTTTATGCAGAGGTTAGAGGAGTGGATGCCCAAGCAGGCTGCTGGGGGAGATCTCACACAATTAGGATGTCCCTGGGATCTTGCAGAGTGAGTCTGAGTCCTGACTGTGTTTTTGGCTGGATTTCTGCATCAGCTCTCACAGCACATCCCCAGAGCACACGTGAGGAGTGGGATGCTGGGCGTGCTCAGGTGTAGGGATCCAAACCCCGTGTGCACAGACGTTGTGCAAGACGTGCTCCGTGTAAGCTCCTGTGCGAGCCCCACACAACTGCATTGTACCAGATGCTTTTTAAGCAATGAATTATTTAGTGCAAACAACTCCTGTATCTGCCCACAGAAAGGTCAAATGACATCTCAATTTTAAACCATAGCATAAACTCAGGAGATGGGATGAGAAGAGGCTGGGGAGGGCAGGGAGAAGGAAACCTGGGTCCTCAGTCTTAAAACTGCAATTTCTGCTTCACAACAAAAGGATTCAGAGATGCTCTATTTGCATAGATGCACCCCCCCCACCCCTTAGAAACTTCATTAAAAATGGATTTGTAGTCTACAGTGCCTAATAATGATAGAAAATAATTAAATAATGCATAATATTCTTCTGTCCCTGCATGGTAATTCATGTTTCTAACACTCTGGAACCCAAATCCCCCAAAATCAATCAGTAAAAACTAACAGAGGGGATGGAGGGAAAGCCAATCACGTCCTGACTGAGAAGAGGTTTGGAGGCTGTGGCTCCTGAAGCCCAGGCTGAATGGGCTGCTGCCCTCGGGGTGGAACCCTGGCTCCCTTGGCAGAGCCAAATCCTTCTGCCCTACCCCGGGGGCAACTGTAGGCAGGAGGTTAGAAGGATTCTGAGCCTAAGACCCCAATTAAATGAGTGCAAATGTGAAAGAGAAGAATGGCAAAGGTTCTGCATTCAACCCCCCTCCTACCCCAAATAGAAATCCTCAGAAATAGGGAAATATATACTAGGAAAAAAAAAACCAACAGTGAGAGAAACAAAGGAGGTGGGTGGTTTTCTGCTCCCCACTACAGCCAGGCCATCTGTTCTGAGCAGCTGTTTGTTTTTCCAGAGCTTTTGCTGGCATTTGGCCACGAGATTTTTCAACTGCACTTCTTGCCGGCTGGGGGGAGCAAGTGCACTGCCCACAGATGAGCCCTGCCCACAGATGAGCAATGCCCACAGATGAGCCATGCCCACAGATGAGCTATGCCCACAGATGAGCAATGCCCACCCCTGAGCCCTGCCCACAGCTGAGCAATGCCCACAGATGAGCCCTGCCCGGGGCTGGGCACCATCCCTGATCCTCCTTCCCACCGAGGGCTGGTCCCCAGAGCACCCGCACTCAGAGTTCTGTACCACATGGGCACACACAGACAGGGTTAGGTGGGAGCTGAGGAACAATTTCTTCCCCTGCAGGGCTGTCCCAGGCTGCCCAGGGCAGGGGTGGAGTCCCTGTGACCCCTGGAGGGGTTTCCAAGCCCTGGAGCTGTGGAGCTGAGGGACAGGGGTCAGTGGTGCCCTGGGTGATGGTTGGGCTCGATGACCTTAAAGGCCAACTAAAACAATTCCATGACTCTATAATATGAGAGATATAAAGTCTAAAGATAAGGAGAACAGTTTGAACACCTGCACTAATAGTTCCCTCTTGCTTCCCACAGAAAGGCAGCTCCAGGAGCACACACTCCATGGTACAAACCAGCTACAAGCGGACAAAGAACCATCAGCATCCATAAACAGCATCCCATCCCAAGCACCAGCAGCTGGGAAGGACAGGCAGGTGCACACACCTTACTCTTCTCCTGCTGGAGCTCTATCTGTATGTCAGTGAGCTTGGCCCTCAGCTCCTCGTTGGCAGCCTGCAGGGCGGCCAAGGCGTCCGGCTTCTCTCCCCTGCCGCGGCTGCCGGAGCCCTTCTTGGACATGGTGATGGGACGGGTGTCCCGCCCGGGGCCCTCCTGCTCCCGGCCTCCGCCCTCTACATCTTCTGGGGTGCCTGGCAGGAGGGAACCAGAGGAGCAGCGTCAGAGAGGTGCAGGGGACGGGACACCCACCAGCCCCAGCAGGGTGTCTGTAGGCGTGCACATCAGTGGCTCTTTGCTGGGTGATATGAGAGGCAGACACGTCATCTGGGGAAATCTCCTCTCGGGTCTCACCTGGACAGGGAGAGACATTTAAACCACCAGATACAAGTGTTTTCTGTTGCTTTATAGGCACTGAAATTCACACAGTGTAGAGATGTGGATGTTCCAGAGGGATGTCCAAGCACCATCCTCTGGCACTGTCATGGCTTAGAGAGAGCAGCAGCTAGGAAATAGATTTTCAGTATAGTATAATACATATATATATACTTTA
>VYZU01006077.1:0-12786 GCA_013401355.1 Ceyx cyanopectus | reverse complement strand
AAGGGAATTAGAGTTGTCAGTGCCATTCCTATGCACCACTATGTTTATTCTATTTATATTCAAATAGAAAAAAATAACACCAAAAAAACCCTTGAGCAATGAGAAAGTTAAAAAATGGATTGTACGGCAAATTACTGGGGCATTAGAGGGAATATTTTGATATATCTACACTGTGATTAGAGAGCTCTGCTTTTCACACTGCTGGAGCACAAAACCTATAGTAAAGCATTGAAAATGTAGTGATTGTGTATTTATTGTTCAGAAAAGCCATTACTCTCACATATATCTCACAACTACATTCAAATAAGGGTTGATGTTTTAAAATTTTTGGTTTTGTCTGAGGATAAATAATATTATATCTTCACTTCCAGAATAAAATGGTGGTTTTGAGTGATCATATGAAGCACCTGCAATGAAGAAATTACTTCCTCTCTGGCTTTGCTCTTCATCTGTTGTGCCAAACCTCAATATTCTCCTTGACTGAAGAGCAAAAAGCAAATGTTTTCCCTCTCTTGTCCCCAAAATACATCCTGCATATTGTTCTTAATTGTTTTGTTATTTTCTAAGAAGTTTTAAAATAGACATTAGTTTGTTGCCACAGCTAAAGAAAATCTGAAATCAAAAACACATTTTTAATTGTTCCTATGATTGATCAATTGGAACACAAATCTCTCTGTAAATCTACTAACAGGAAAAAAATCTTGAGGTTAATAATTTTAAACTGAAACAGATTTAAAATGTCAGTTCTACTGAATTTGATAAACTATCATATGGAGTAGGAATGGCAGCTCAGACTTAGCCAAATGTCATCAGCAGATACTGGAACAGACACTAGAGCTACAAACAAGAAAGAGATTTTCAGAAAAGGAAAAATCAAAGATATCATGAGCAAAAAGCTCAACATATTTTAAATCTGAAATTCTGAACATTTCCCAAACCATTTTAGTACTAATACCTCACCACAGGATTCATACCAAAGGTTTGTTCTGGATACTAACTCCGTTCGGAGATTCATCATAAGAAAAAGGAAAAAATACATCAAATTGCTGTGATTCTACCCCTAAGTACCACTAAGAATAGCCAACCAGCAGTGCAAAATGAAGTTTTGTAAAAAAAGCCCTTATATATTTAAATAGCTATTTCTCTCAAACCCTATCACCCCTTCTTTGTCTTTTCTTGATGCACACACCTCCCTGCACCACTCCCACCCCCACCCTCCCCTCCAGACCTATTCTGGGTTTTTCCCCTGGAAAACTATATTTCCCTGGAAAACTATGAAACACCACGTACAAAAAACGGACAGATTTTATAGAAATTATTTCTTTGCTTTGGGAGGATTAGAGGGCAAGGCTGTGGTATGGGCACGGACACATACAAGAAGATAAATACTTGTGTGAATACTGTTCTGAATTACTGTCCTAACTGTGTCCAGTGCCTTCCACTGGTTCCTGTTCATGCATTTTTTCTGTGTCTAGTACAGAATGAGGTAGTGAAAATCCTCACTGCTTTCATTAGAGGGAATCCAAATCCTGATTGTTCACCTACAGAATCCAGTAATATCTGTCCAGGTGTTTTTTTAACCTGTGGATTAAGCTTTCGGAGGAGTTCCCTTTTCATGAGACATGAAAAAAATAAATTAATATATTTAGAATCAAAAATACTTTCATTAGCATTTTGTTTTTTCTCTGTGAGAGGGAAGAGGAGATACTGGGGAGGAGTCAGTCAGCACCATTTCTCTGATGCATGTGACTGCTTCCAAAGAATGCTACCTACAGACATACAAAATTATTCTGGAAACCTTGGTGATATCATGTTGTGAGTGCAGCATTAAACAAAAAAAAAACAAAAAAAAAAAGGGTATTTTCTGATTCCTTGCTGTGATGCTGCAGGAAAAATATTTTTCTGTACTTTAAATAAATGGGTTCAGTTTCTGGTAAACCTATAAGCACATTACTGTCAACTTGTTCTTCTACAGTTTCCTGGAATTTCTATCACAGGACAATAATTTTGGAGAAATGCAAAACACTATTAATATCTTCAGAAACCTACACTAGGGAACAAGGTCATTATGGGTTGTGCCTACAAGATTGGTCACAACAACCCCCAGCAATGCTACAGGCTTGGGGAGGAGTGGCTGGAAAGCTGCCTGGTGGAAAAGGACCTCGGGGTGTTGGTCGATAGCCAGCTGAACATGAGCCAGCAGTGTGCCCAGGTAGCCAAGAAGGCCAACGGCATCCTGGCTTGTATCAGAAATGGTGTGACCAGCAGAAGTAGGGAGGTGATCGTGCCCTTGTACTCAGCACTTGTGAGACCACACCTTGAGTACTGTGTCCAGTTTTGGTCGCCATAGTACAAGAAGGACATTGANCTGGAACAGGCTGCCCAGGGAGGTGGTGGAGTCACCATCCCTGGAGGTGTTTAAAGAACGAATAGATGCGGTGCTTGAGGATATGGTGTAGTGGTTAGAGAAATGCTAGGGCAAAGGTTGGACTTGATGACCCTGGAGGTCCTTTCCAACCATAATGATTCTGTGATTCTGTGATACCAGATAGTTCAAATAATTCTGTTTTTCCTTAGAAGCTGACAGATGCTCTGAAAACAGGCCATTCATTTACTTTTTGCCTGCTGATATTGTTTTAATTACAAAATTATTTTTAATATTTTAAATAAATAAATACCACTGTATGAAAGACTGTACTTTTCAAATAATGCTTTCAAATTCTTCTTATCTGGAGATGAAACAAGAAGCTGAAACTCTAGTTGCTTTAGTAAGCACCTCAGAGAAGACTAAACCTAAAATAAATATTGCAATATGTTCTTACTGAGTATCTTTAGAGTAGGTATATTTGAATTTGTTTTAAATCTAGCATATTGGGTGTTGGTAAGAGCACTTACTCTTTTCAGTTTACAAAGTCTTTAGTAGAAGATCCAGTATAGAACCCTCCAAAAGCAAAACAAAAGGTTTGTCATAATTTCAAAAAGAGTCTAACAGTTTCATTGCAACCCTAATCAGAGAAGACTACTGGTGTGGCTTTTACATAGTCAGGAATAGAAACAAACCGGTATAAAGGAACACTGGAATCATCTTGTCCCTCCTAGCCAACACACTTGTGGCTTCTCAAAGGACCTGGGGATAGAATAAGTTACTCCCTGAGAAAAGACCAAGGAAGCCACATGCTCCCATCCCAGAGCCACCTGCTTCACTGCCCTGGGAACACCACTCTGCAAAACTCTTCCCACACAGAGAAATTAGATGTTTTCTGTTCTTCATCGGGCCTCCAGACAGAGAATTTGTTGCTAGTGCCTGCTTACTATGACTTAATATTCCTTGTAGTACAGCATCATTTAAGAATATCACTAAACAGGTATGACCCTTCCCAGTTCCTTGCTTTCAATTTCAAATCAGTTGCACCTTTCTCTAATTCATGAAGTGATGTTAATGGTGTATGAGATTCAGTTTACCTCATCATAGCTTTTTTAATTAAATGGACCTTTGGACTGAGTAAACATTTGTATTTGTCATTGTTCTCTGAATTCTAGAGTTACCAGTGAGCATCTGGAAAGATGTACATTTCCAGGTTTAATTTTATGTATATTTGTAAGGGGAAAATAGGTTTTCAGGTAACACTTTCTATCCTAAATTTTTTCTTGTAAATCTCATAATTCACATATACATAAAGCAAAAGGAAAATGTGTCAGTGTCATAGCTTTTATAAAAAAAGAGAGGGAAGAGAAAGTGTTGAATAATATGTTTTTTCCTTCTTCAATCAAATAATTAATAATGTTTCTTTCTAACATACAAAGCAGGAAATGAGAGAAAGTAACCTTCAGAGCATGACAATGTTTTCTTTTAATATATGATTACTTAGCTTAATTACTTCCAGAGACATTAGCAGTCTACAACACATTAAACATTGTGTTTTAGAAGGAAAGTGCCACATTTTGCTTATAAAGATCAGTATAAAACAATTTGTTTTGCCAAAGTGAGTCACAAAGGCATTAAGTCTGGAAGGAACTAAGACAAAGATTAAATATTTTTCATTGGATCTAGAAGTATTTCAGAAGTATTTTAAAAGTCAGTCAAGAAGAACATATATATATGATATATACATACATAAATTAAAAACAGACATGCATAATGCTGTTCAGTTGACATTGTAAATAATCAATTGGTATTAACTTGGACTTCTTCATTCAAAATCTTAATATCATCCATAAAATTCCACTGAATTTTAACAGCAATGGAGAGCTGTGGTCTCAGTTTCTGAATATCAGCTTTTCAGCAAAAAGAGGATAATCCTTAGTTAATTTATCTTTTTTTTTTTTTTCCTCTCTCCAGGCTTGTTTATTTCTTTTTAAAGTCTTCACATTACCTGCCCCTGTCTCTATTTTTTTTTCTATACTGATGTTCCTTCTCAGTGGTCTTCTGGGATAATAAACTAGAATGGGGAAAACTACTGCATTTAAGAAGAAAATGCTCAGTTTGCCTTAACAGATGGTGAATGGTTTTTAATTTATTTGGGTATAAAATTAGTCCATTGAACATGAAAAAAAAACAATTATCTGTAGCTGTCTACACAGAACTTGAAAGATCTTCTTGAAGGAGCGGTCATTTAGATCGGTTACTTACAGGGGAACATATATTAGTGTTCAGAAGACACAAATAATCTCTCAGCAACTAGTAAGAAGCTATTTTTCCATACATATCTTTGCCTGACTTATTTTCTTAAATCATGGACACAGAAAAACTCTACCTTATGCAGTTTTTAATGCTTTTGTTTCTCATGGTGATAATGTCTGGCTGAGTGGAGGTGTCTGTCCTTTCTTCATCATCAAGACTTTACAATATCAAAGTCTGGAAACAATATATGTGCTCTCTGTAATCCATACTCTTCTACCTCTCCTATATGAGGCTTGTCTTGGGTTGATACCATGAGTCATCATCCCCCTGTGTCTCTCCTATTCTAAATCCTGCATATCTGTCTGACATATCTGGAATTGGCACCTAAAAGTCATGCCAATGTGTGCACTGTGAGATGCATATCATACCTCTTAGTTCAACAGTATCTGTCCTACATCCAGATAGTCTCAGGCAAGGCTTTTATTGGTATGCTTGCTTGAAGGAATATGAAAACTATTTAAAAATCCTTAAAATTCAAATATTAAAATTATCTTCCAGTCAAAAATCTTTATTAGAGATGCCAAAATGTTACAATGAACATAACTCACTGGTACTATTCTGCATCCAAAAAACACATTTCCAACAGTTTTCACTATTAAAGAAGCTGATCCTGATTTTTAAAATGCAATTGACACTTACAGAAAGACTTCTGTCAGTTTCTATGTTTTCTGAATCAGACTTCTTAATTTGGGATTTCCATGGTCTGTAGCTTGCTACTGTAACATCTTCACCAGCATTGGTGTTGTTTTCATTTTAATTTTCAGAACAAAAGCAAAATCTGTATTTTCTTTCCTTATACCTAAGAACAAATCAAATGTCATGACTGACCGCTTACTTCTGTATGCTATATATGCTAAATATATTTCTTAACAATAAGAAGCAATAAGACTTAAGCAAAACAAACAGAACCTCTCTCTCTGTATTCTCAGTTTATTGCTTCTTTTTTTACATATAATGTTGAGATTCATAACTGTAAATTAATTTCATAAACATTAAATTCGTGCCATATGCTGGTGCAGTAGGTCTGCACTCAATCAAATTTCAGACTGTATCCTTTTTTGCTTCTAAATACATCAGCAATTTGGGAAAAGGATAACACATCAGTCCAAAATCTCCTCTTCCTGACACCTTAAGAAAAATACTAGTTGTGCTACAAAATGCCTTTATATTAGATCACATTATAGTTATCCCAGCAATAAATTATATAGTGTGAAAACAAACTCCAAGCAATTGCAAAGATCTATTATTTGAAAGAAAAATAAAATAGAAGACATCTGAGAATGAAGTTCAAAATTCAAAGTCTTTTTTTTACTGTCAAATTATTAAACATTCCTTTAAAAATGCTGTTTCTATGTGCTCATTATTGGGGAATGAGTTTAAAAATAGCATGCACTGCTTTTGGTCACCTATTATGAATATGAACACATATATTCTTATTTATATGTTTCTGACAATCTCTCAGAGATAGAATCTATTATATACACGATCCAAATAAAGAATACATTAATGTCTAGTATCTTCAGAAACAAAATCTGCACCTAAAGACTGCTCTTACCTACTTGATAAACTGAACTTCAGATCAAAGTTTACAGGTGACTGTAATTGAGACTAACACTCTGCAGTTTGAGAAATATACAGATACAAAAAAATGAGTTTATGTATTATTTTAATATTTGGGAGACTCCTTTAGTTCTCACTTGAAACAGTTTTCCAAATGTTTGACACATAACTGTCAAAACAGCTGTCCAAATCATGTATTTATTTTGAATCAGAATAGTCACATAAAACCTAAACCCAGGTATCCTGATGTGTCAAGTGGTTTTCATGGCAAATCTGGTATTTATTTGCATTTTGCAAAGGATTCTTTGTGAGGTAAGTATAACTAAATAAAACAAATAATTGGTACCAAACTAGACTGAGTATAACCATTAAGGAATGGAGTCTGAGAAACAACTCGTTTCCACCTCCTTAGGCATAACCCATCTGCTGCTTTTAAAGCAAAGGAAATCTACAACTTACCCAAAATTCTGGCTGAATATGGGGTAGATCACTCCTTCCTATGGAAAAACTTGCACAAAGTCACCAGAAAGAGGGAGAAAAATTCCTTTCCACTAGTTGGTTCAGCAAGGGATTGGTGCAGGGGGCTGTCCCAGGGTGGAAGCACATCCCAGGTTCCCCGTGGGAGCAGGAGTGGGAGCAGGGCAGCTCAAGATGCCTGATGCCTTCCATGATGCCTGCATGCCAACTGGAGCCACTCTGGGCTCCAGGCATCCTTCAGTGGACTCTGCACTTCAGAGAGGTGCTACTTGAAGAAATACTAGATCAGAAGATGACCAATGTGTCCTTCTGCACAGAAATTGAAAATCTATCCTTTTTCCTTTCTATTCTATAAAAGCATGGGGGGGGGAGGAGGGGCTGTGTATTTCTCTATTTCAGTTTTTGAAACATACTCTTGCATTCCATTACTCATGTGCCACTTCTGATAGTTCTGATACATTTATGCCCAACATGATAATAATATCAGTATCTAGAAAAATGCAGACAGCAAATTAACATTTGTGTCCATCCTATTACTGATGCCTGTGCTTATCCTCAGTGTTGTTAAATACTACACGATATGAACTGTTTTGTTTTGGGTTGGTTTCTTTAAGCAAGAACCTGGAACTGTCTTAGTATGTCTTAAATGTCACTGTTCCTAGACTAATCATATACACAGATGAGTAGAGATAAACAAGTGTAACCATAAACACAACACAGTTTGAAGGAAAAAATAAGCCCTAGTAATTCTTCTTCCATTATAGCAGAGGTTTGTGGGTTGAAGCACACTTGAGTAGTGGAAGGTGATATGCAAAATAGATACATTTGCATATGGCAAAGCTTCTCTCTTTATATAATCAATGGCCCAATGCATCTTGCCAAAATATTACAGATAAAGTTACTGAAGCCTGTGAAAAGATTCTGGCAGCAGAAACCATATATGCAAAGTTCACAGCGGATTATGCTATGAATATTATCAGCCTCACTGGAAAATACTTTCTTTCCTACCTTGGTTAAACCATACACTCTTATGACCGGTATCTAAAAACCAGACTACGTATCTATAGAGTAAATATACTGCTTGTCAATGCATGTGATTATTATCTTTTTATCAGTTAAACGTGTATATGATTAATGCCTTTTCTTAATACAAAAGCATATATATTGCACTTCTAAAGAGTTAACCATAAAAGCAGTTTTACTTAACTTACCAGTTTTTGAAGCTGGAAGGAGTCTTGCCCTAAACTCTCTACCTGTTCTCATGCTCGTAATCTCCGTCTCTCCCTCTCTCTCCCTCCCCTCGTGCAGAGATTGCAGTAAACTTAAAAAACTAGCAGGGACAGTGTTTAAAATGACTTAAGAAAGAGAACAGGAACAATCATTTCGTTCTCTTTTTTTTTCAGATGAGTACAGTACCTTCAGAAAGAAGGAAGGAAGGGAGGGGAGAGGAAGTCAACAACCCTTTGCTTTCCTGAAAAAAAATAAGGAAACAGCAGATAGCAATCTCATTTTCTCTCAAACAAAATGTTTGGAAAAATAAATATATCCAAACCAAAAGGAATTCCTCAAGAATTATATCTATATTATTGCCTTCATAAAAACTACTTTACAGCTTGCTATGTGCAACTCTGTGAAGTGGATTCTGTAGTGGATAGGAGTAAGACACTTGTATCTTATGCAAAGCAAATAGCGTAATTTTGCACAGATAATGCAGGCTTTTTTACTGCAGAGAAGTAATCATAGATGTACATATATGTCTTGTTTCCATGGTGATTTAGGTACCAAAATTCCCAAAACCCCTCTTTACTGTGATCACAAGAAAATAGCACTTTGGATATTTATAGAATGGTGTGAAATAAAGAAAGATTAAAGGTAAAAATGGTTAAGGATCATAGCTTGATACCAGATTTGCAGTGACGAGTAATTTATCTCAAAGAATTACATTATAGAAAGCATCCTGATTCATCCAAACAAACCCATGTACTATGTTTTAGATTTTATACTTTATGTTTCGGGTTTGGGTTTGTTTTTGTTTTGTTTTGTTTTGTTTTCTTTCACTCTTAAGCATATTCTAACAATAAGATACTGGCCAGCAGGCTGAAGTATACTTGGGATAAGTTTAGTCCATTGTGCTCCACTGTAGTTTTTTTGCTTGTATGTTTTCCCCTAAATTTATCATCTGAAGTCCACTTATCATAATTAGATGCTTCTTTTTTTCTAACTAATTTTGTTTTCATTCTAACACACTTGCCAGTAAACACTTTCACACTGTTACTGGGGCTGTGTTTACATTTAGCCTTGTAATATGGTACTGAACATGAGGATGGTCATTGAGCAATTCAGGGTCAAGTTCTGTGAAAGACATAAAACAAAAAGACATTTCAAACTGGCCTTCTATAAACTGAGCATTTGGAATTTGCTCTGGGAGTAATAGCTAGAAGAATGCTGCTGAAGTAAATCGAGTTGTTGTAAATCCATTATTAATGGGAGTTCAACTTGGTACACTATCCCATGGAGTTTATTATTTATTTTATTGTACAATAATGTGAATAGATAAGCTCCAAACCAACAGAAGAAGTAGCTCTTTGGCACCTGTGTTCCTTCATGCAATTCCTGGTGCTATTTACAGAAGATGTCTGGCAATAATTTGATTGGAGATGCTTTCATAATAATTTTCAGAAACTGAAAGCTTTGATAATGGACATCAGTATTTGACAGAGCAGTGCAGGTGCTACAGGTGATCTCTGGACTTACAACATAATCAGTGTTTCCTCTAATGGGCAAATGCTTAATACAAGGATTAATTTTAAAAACAAAGGAATACAAAGCACTTAAGATATATACTGCTAATGAAGTCTTTGATACTTCTTTGGGACTGGAGGCCCTAATCAAACAGATTTCTAGTGCATACCAAGCAGAAGGAAAATAAAGAGGTATTAGGAAGCCACCAAATGAATGTGTTGTCCTTTGGGCTCAGTACAATAGCTAAAAAAAAACAACAACAAACCCAACCAAAAACATGCAATGTTTTTGTTCATTTATTTGGGTTTTTTTCAATTGTTTTTCAAAGTCTTAAAGATGGTAGCAGCTTCCACACTTTAAAGTTGTTTATTTATTTATTTGCCATGTGTGTTAGGTTAATAAGACCCTGAAAATGACCATTGCATATAATTTTTTTCTCTTCACTGGGAACACATTGCAGAATTTTCTTTGGAAACGTATACTGACAAAGTTAGGATCATTCTTATATTAGTTGCTAAGTGTATGTGATTGTGTGTTTAGCCCTTTATGAAGGTCTTAATTGCCACAGGTGTCCTGTATGTCTTCAAATAACAGGTTTCCCCTTCTTGAGGACTACAAAGCTAAGAAGCTGACCATGAACATCCATGTGGCATCTTCGACAGAATGTAAGACTTTGCTATTGTGATTGAAGAAGACTGTGAGAGCCTCCTACTTCAACAAAAAGAGGCAGAGGTCTTTGTAAATTCTACTTCAGATCCCATTGTCAGCAGCCTTTCCATCACCCAAGTGCTCAGACATACTTGGTTGCTTCTTTCAAGGCCAGTGTAGTACTTGGATTGCTCTTACTTCTGCCAATTTCTCCCAACTTCTGACAGAAAATCACAACCCAAGGAGAAAGAGGCACTGAAACTTGTTATTTTCATGCCAGAAAAATATCTTGCAAAGTCACTGCCTGTGCAATTACTGACTGTGGAGAAATAAAACCATGCCCCAAATCATTGGTATTTAGTAATGAAAAACAAGTGACAACAGATTATACTATTTCTTATATTTAAGATATATTCAAGATTTTGGGGACAAGTTCCTCTGCAAGTTCATGTTTTTCAGAACATATTTCTGGAGGAAGAGTTAGATTATTTTTTTTTTATTTATCACCTCTTCTCCATGTGCTGTTACCAAAATGAAGCCACTGATACAAATTCAGAAAGGTACAGTGCTAGCCTCAATGCCAGTGAGTCAACAACAGTGAAGTGTAAGTGCTTCCCAGGTCCAGTACATCAGCTTTTTTAAAGAGTGGCCAGGAAAAAATATATACTTATGGTCATGGCCAAGGTAAGTACTGAGGTTCAGGAAGATTCCTCCAGTACTGGTCTTCATGCTCAGTCCAGATCTTCAAGTTCAGCATGCTAAAAATAATTTGAGCCTCTATTCAGCACAGACAGAACACAGAGGTAACTGCAGCAACAATAATATATCCACTTCATCCTGAGAAAATGAGACTAGAGGCAAAAAAACAGAGGCATTTACTAATTTGTTTGATTGCCGTAGGATAATAATAATATACAACTGAACTGTCTGTGAGAAAAAATAAGATTAATATCCTCCTTCCAGTCTATACTACACCTGTGGCATTTTAACTGAGTGAAAATAACACACTTCTCACATAGAGACAGATAAACCTGAAGGACATCTAATTGTTCTCTGTAAATCATTCTCTGTTGTGCTTTCCTGGTTTCTTTGCATGTTTACGCTAGACTGGTAAGAAACAAGGTGTCAGAATGCTGATGGGACCAGAGACAACTGGAACTATGTGTAAAAGACTTTGTTTCTGTGCTGCAGCATGTGGAGAATGTGGTTATCCAGTTACCAATATTGGTTTGTGTATTGCAATTTGTTGTAAAGCCATACATACATTGCAACACCATAATATATATGCTGGTGCATTTATTTATTTATTTATTTAAAATCATACTACATGCATTTTATTTTATTTCTCAGATTAGAAACTATTAGAAGATATTCTGAATATTTTACACTTTCATGATCATAGTACAATAACTATTTTTCACTTTTAAGTCAAGTAATACCTAATCATCACTTTAATGAACTGTTTGCACTTGCAGACTACAGCCTTTGGTCCAACTATATTAAAGTAGGAATTTGTAATAAAGAGAGGAGATTTCCTGAAAATAAACACCTTATTATAATTTAAAGTGGCCTTTATAACTCATCCTGGACCAAACTCATTTCTGGTAAATGACATTGCCTGCAGCCGTTTAGAGACAGGCTTTTCCTGTAGCCTGTATGTAATCATCAAAACTACCTTTATTAAAACAATACCATCAAAAGCTATTTTGAAATAAGATGGTATGATTAAGAGGATGTGTTTTCATCTTTTAACATACATAAAGTTATGTGAGCAGGATTGTGAGCCCTATTCAGGTCAAAGGTGAACAAGTACTTGGCTTTGGACAGTATGTTTGAATTTGGTGTCACGTTTTAAGATCCGTAACATGTTGAAAGTTTCCAAAGTGGCCATCAAGTTTTTTGGTGGTTTCTCAAAGCTGGCTATTTGCCAACAGTAAAGGCTATGGTTCTACCTCTACTTAGACTGGAAAATTATCTCAGCATTTGTTCTGGTCTCTTTGTGATATTACTTGATTAAGATAGTTTGTGCACTCTAATTTCCACCAAGTATAAGGTAACACCTGAAATTTCTTCACAATTTTATGGACTAAGTCTGGGCATCTGATGTTGAAAAATGTGTCACTCTACAGAATATATCAGGAAGATACATGTTTGCATATTCTTCTCTGTGCAGTGATGTTTCTTACCTTCTTAGGTCTGATATTATGACAGCAATTCATCTGAAGCCTGACAGTGTTTTTCAAGATGAATTTGAAATGAATATGAATTCATCTAATTTTTGTAATCAGACTTTGATTGCAGTAAATTTAATTATTTTAATCACTCAGCTAAGGTAATCTCTGTCTCATATGAAGTAAATGATAGCAATGATTTTTGAGATATACTTTTGTCTTTTAGTTTATGATATTTTGCCAAAGTATTCAGCAATTGTGCTATAGCTGAAGTGCTGTGGGAACTTAATAAAGGCCTTTTCTGGGAGCAAAATAAAGGCAGTGGAAACCAATCACCTATGCTACCAAGTAGTGAGATTCTGATTTATAGATCCTAGGATGTAGAGACAAGAAAACTCTTGGGAAATCAGTACTCCACACGTTTGTGAATTATGATAAATTGTGTCTCTAAAGATTTTTAAAACTCTCTGTGCTTTAGAAAAATGAAAGGAAGAAAAGAGAAGAGAA
>VYZU01006073.1:0-35725 GCA_013401355.1 Ceyx cyanopectus | reverse complement strand
CTAAAGGTCTCTTCCAACCAAAAGCAGTTCTGTGATTAACCCATTGGGAACACCATCTGTACTTCTACTGTGTCTCTAGTCTCACCCTTTTTTACATCTTAATATACATTTGTAGTCTTCAACAGTGTCACAAGCAAATAATTTGCTTAAATAGCGGGGAAAAACAGATCTGATAAAGCTGCTGCATTCAGATTCTCTGTTATGTTTCACACTGGAGGGAAAAGTTTTAGAGGGTGCAAATCCTTTGCACAGTTTCAGTGTTAGGGAGTTTATGGACCTCAGCAATTAAGAGACAACTGAGATCAGTTGCTTGGAAAATACTCTATAGGTGTGAATTAGTAATGAGACAAAGTGGAGTTAATGAGGCGTAATTATTCTCTGACAACTCCCAAGAAAAACTGCACATAAACCCAGAATTATTATGTAGCAGGAGCAGGGGAAGGTGGGGGACTAATAAAGAGTTGATAATGGGCAACTGCAGAAGGAACAGGAAACTTAAAGAGGATGTTCAGGGCAATAAGAATGGGACAGTAAAATGATATCAACTTTTTTTTTTTTTTTTTTTCCCTGGGAAGAAGCAGGTATTAAAAACCCAGAGGCTCTTTTCCCAAAGGCAGTGGTGAGAGGCAGAGCAGCAGAGGTGGCACGTGGCTGGCATTAGAGCCTTATCTGAGGGACATGAGAAGCACAGGGTGGCAGCAAGTGGCAACAGCACTGGGATTTCAAAGCACCTCTGGCATGATGGAGACCAGATGTTATGCACATTCCATCCCCCACCCCACCCCAGAATGGCAGATTAGATGGAGCTGAAGCTTTCAAACCTTGGTGTTTCATGAAGCACGACATCTTTCCCAGAAAAAGCTGTGGATAGGATCTGACAGTAATTATGCATCTGAGATTCCCTGCCTTCTTTGCCTTTTTTTGTTTGCTCAGGTCCCGTGAACTATAAATATTCCCCTTGACAAGAACTCCTCAAAGAGAAGTTCAGGAATCAAAGCCACTAACCAAGTAAACAGGAGTCAGAGGAGAAAAAAAAGATTCCTGCGTTAAAAAAACAAACCTGACAGGAATACAAATTGGAAACACAACTCTCCAGACAAGCAGAAGTCTACGAGCAATCATGGAGCAATTAAGGCAGGATGGAGAAGGTGCTTTCCTCTTGAAGTCCTGTCCCCCTGGTCCCTGGGTTCAATGCTCCAAACTCAGCAAAACCTCTTCCAAAAAACCAAAAAGCTAAAATCAAAATTTCAGGTATAAGATGGAAAGAAAAGGTTCCAAGATAGATAATTTACCTCTAGGTGAAGATTGCTCTTAGTCTGTCTCATCAGCTATCTGCCCACTGGTAAGACCAGAGGATCTGGGGTTCACACCACACCCCATCTTCCTGGGGTCACCTGGGGCAGCCCTTCATGGAATCACATCCTATTGGACCTTCTAGTCAAAGCCTCCTGCAGTGAGCAGGGACATCTGCAACTAGAGCAGGTTGCTCAGAGCCCAAATCTATTCCCTTTCTCCAGGATTTATCAGCTCTGAGGGTCACTGGGCTTCCTCGTGGACTGCCAGCAGTCGTTGGCAATGACAGACACCAGTCACACATGCAACATGTCCAATAAATCATTTCATTCCCCCTTCTTCATCCCAACCTGTTGTTTTCTCATTACAGAGTGCCCAGACATGGCCTGGAGCTGCACCACACTGAGCACCATGCAGACCTGAGACACAGGACATCCCAGTCCCCTGAACTATGGGCATCCCACTTGTCCCAGGCATCCCTCTCATTGTGGGCATCCCTATCCTCTTGGCACAAAGCCCATGCTACAGGTGCTGCAGGTGTCACCATCCCCAAATGCTTCTAGATATGGTGCTCAAGGGTATGGTGTAGTAATGGACCTGGTAGACTTAAGATAATGGTTGGACTTGATGATCTTAAAGGTCTTTTCCAACCATAGTGATTCTGTTGTATCAGAGCCTACACTGCCAAAATCCTGGATGAGCTGCAGAGCTGTGAGAGGACAGAAAATAAAGACCATTTCTGGTTGGTAACTTCACACAGGCACAGGGTGCCCTGTACTAAATCAGCCTGGTTTGCCTCAAATAGCTGTTATGGATCACAAACAACCCTGATGAACTGGTTTCCTCAGAGAGGAGCAGGGCACCCACCAGCCAGAGCTTTGTGATTCACCACTGAGACCTCCCAACTCCTGCTGCCTGTTCAGAGGGAGGCAGATGAGACTCAACAATCCACAGTATTTTGAATTCCTGATGCTCTGGATGGCCAGAGCCCAGCAGAGATCTCAGCTCACAGCCCTCGCAGCACCCAGACAAAGCAGCCAATTGTTGCTTGTCAACCGGGCACTTGTGCCAGCGTCGTGACAGGGCAATATTTACTGTCAAATATCCACTTATTGTGCTGAGTGTAACTGCTGGGAATCCGAGAGTGTTTAGGATCTGGCAGGGCTTCAAGTGCCTTTGAACAGGCAGCCAGGAACTCAGTCGTAAATACATCGTGTTTTGACAAGTCCCACTTGAATAAGTGTCAAAAGATTCCTGGTCTGCTTCTATCAGACTATGGATTTCCTCTGAACATTGCTCTGCAGCCACGGAGTGCTGGGCACTGTGGTTTGGTGCTGTACCCAAGCACGCAGCTTCCTACGAGGTGTCTGTGTTACCAGTTCACACGAAGCCCTGCAGAGGAGACAGCTGCTCCTCTCTCCTTGGCATCCCCCAGCTCCAGGAACAAGATCCTGGTTTCATCTTTAGAAATGTGCCCTGGCAAGGCATGTTCCAGGGATTCAGGAGACCCTTGTTTAATGGCACAAGCAATGGCAGCAGTGCTGCAGCTCTTCTCCTTCAGCCAAGGAGCAGGCACTGGATGATGCTCCGTGCAGCTGCCCAGCATCCCAAGGCTGGTGCAGCAGGGAGATCATCATCACCAATGTGCTCCAGCCACAATCCCAAATGTGCTCCAGCCACAAAAAACTCCAGAACGATGCCTACGCTCACCCCAGCACAACCCCACCCTCTGAAGGAAGGGGTGTTCAGGTGTCTTCCATCTGAACAGGAGGAAAAACTTATTTGCTGTGAGGGTGGCAGAGCCTGGCCCAGGCTGCCCAGAGAGGCTGTGGAGTCTCCTTCTCTTGAGAGATTCCAAACCTACCTTGACAGTGTGATCCTGAGCCCCCTGCTCTGGGTGATCCTGCTGAAGCAGAGCAGGGGAGTTGGATGAGATGATCCCAGAGATCCCTTCCAACCCCACTATTCAGGGATTACGTTATTCTATGACAGGAGCAGACAGTGGCTGATACACCCAGGGCTTCACAGGTCACACTAAAGATCTCCAGTGACAATGCTGATCTGTCCTTCTGCCTCAGAGGCATCTTCCAGTTGAACACCAGATCCAGTCTACTGCTCTTTTTTCAACCCCAAGCTGATCAGTAAGGACACAAGATATCCACACTCACCCACTGCTGCCTCTCTGAGCACTAGCCCATCTTGGGCTGTTACATGAAATATCTGGTCACTGGGAACATCCAAAAGGCTTTCAAAGTGTCCTGGGAGAGTTAATGAAAGTGAGTGCAGAGGGAATTTCCCTGTGATAGCTGAGGTCTGGACTCAATGAGCAAGGAAATCTCTTCCAGTCCTGCTACTATAATTAGTGCACAGAGTATTGGATGGTCTTTTTAAAAGGGTAAGTAAATAGGAGCATATGCTGAGGGGTGAGCTCCTTTCCATGGGGATGCAGGGCCATGGTTTCTCTGCCAGGTTCAAAGCACACTGCTCTAGTAGAAGGGCAGTCCCTCCAACGAGGGAGCATCTGTAGCCTTCTGGACTTGGACCTGACCACTGGGATGCCCATCTGTCATCTCCAAATCTGTCTGATGGACACCTGGAGATTTAGGAAGCAGCTTTTCTTTGGGTGAGCTTTATGGTTGTGTGGGTTCGGAGTTCCTTCTGAATATTGAGCATAGAATATAGAATAGTACCTTAAAAACTCATCTAGTCCAACCCCCTGCAGGGAGCAGGGACATCTGCAACTAGAGCAGTGTCGCGGTTTGGGGTCAGGGCAACCCCCAGACCGATAACAGACCGCTCTCTTTTAACCCCCCTCCCTCCCCAAAGGGGAGAGAAAAGGAATAAGGGAGAGAGACTTAGTGATTAGAAAAAAGAACTAGAACAATTTAATTTAAAAAAAATGAAATGAGGTATATACAAATATATACAAATATATACACAGCCAGTACCGAACCCAACCTCCCCCCGATGGTAATTACGTCACCCTCACGGACGCTGTGGAGGAGCTGGACTCTGGCACCGGGCCTTCAGGATCAGGATCGAAACGAGAGCGCAAGAGCAAGCAAGAGAGCCAAAGCAAGAGAGCGAGAGAGCAAGAGAGAAGAAGAAGAAGAACGAACCTCTGGACCCCCAAACTTTATATACTGGATATGACGTGTATGGGATGGAATACCTCGTTGGTCAGTTTGGGGTCACCTGTCCTGTCTGCTCCTCCCCGCAGGTGCGGTCTTTCACTTTCTGTACCCCCCAGTGCAACACACAAGTTCTAGCAGTGGCCTTGGTTTTGCATTCCATCCCTGGAAGTAACTGTAAACATTAGGTATTATCTCTGCTAGAAGCAGAGACTGTCTGCAAAACATGCTTCTAACTCTAGAAAGTGCAGTTAGTTAGAAACTTAAGCTGAAAAGCAAAATCACTGAATAAAATTTGCTTGCTTTTCACCCAAACCAGGACAAGCAGGTTGCTCAGAGCCTTGGCCAACCTCCCCTGGGATGGTTCCAGGGATGGGGCAGCCACCTCTCTGGGCAACCTGGGATAGGGTCTCACCACAAAACATTTCTTTCTTCTCTCCGGTCTATATTTCCCTCTTTTAGTTTAAATCATCATCCCATGCCATATTCAGAAATCAAACACAACCACACGTTGGCTGCTTCTTGCTTTCTGGATGACAAAGTAAATTCTGATTTCAGCCTATTAAGAATTTCCAAGGCATGTCCACATCCAAGTCATCTTCTGCCCTGATTTCAGAAGCTGAAAGGCTACATCCAAATCCATTTCAACAATGTCTAACTAGCAGCTGGTGAATCCCACCCCAAATCTGAGCTGGGCCCATCTGCCACCTCCCTGGTGCTGGCTCTCCTCAGATGAGGTGCAGGGTGAGCAGCCCTGGAGAAAGTCCTGAGCATCCCAACACCTCCTCAGTGACTATTGCTGGGAGCAGGAGCTTGGGTTGTGGTCTTCCCCATCTTTTCTGCTGATTTGGGTAGGGCGTCCTTCTCAATAATGCCAAAGGTTTAGCCCTGGTGTCTTTTACAGATGATAAACTAACAGTAAATAGCACGCTATGACTTTAAAGAGCCTGGTATAGCATTACATGGTCTGGAAAAAGCGCCTTGGTTCAGGCCAAGAAAGTTATATTCCCTCAGGCCTGTCTATCCAGAAGTTTATGAATAAGTCTTCTTTTATAAGGGACATGGAGCGCTAACTTATAAACACATCCTGGTTATTTTATAGGGAGAAGCAGGGAGAGGATGGGCGTTTCACCAAGAGGCTCAGAGCCCTGGCTGCTGCTCCCTTTAAGGGCTTCTTTTTAATGTCACAAAAAAACACACCAACAACCCCATTTTATCTGCTTTTTCAGCGAGTTAATTTTCAGTCCGTGTTGCCAGATATATGGCAGAAACCCTGCCCAGAGCTGTTCAAACCCCTGACTTTCAAGGCAGCAGAGAACCAGCTCGGACGCTGGCTCCGAATCCAGCACATACCTAAAGCCCTAGTTTAACATGGCAAGCACCCGAAGAAATCCATCTTGCTGTCCTTTACATTCCCCCCCCTAAAAAAAAAAGAAGAAAAAAGAAAAAGCCAAACACCCAAAAGCTATAAAAAACAAAATCTCTCCTTCTCACATTTTCCCTGTTGCAAGCGAGACAGGGTATTCAATTTGTGTTGCATTAATAAGCACTTGAGCATAAATCCCACGCTATGAAGCTGGCTTGTATGTAAATACCCTCCCTGGTTCCTACACCTGCATCATTGAAACCATCTCTCCAGAGCCTTGTTCTTTATTAGTTTTGTGACAGCCAAACCTTTCCTTGGGCGAGAGGTCTGCGGAATCGCACGTTATCCTCCGCCCCCGCCCGCCCAGAGGAACCTGGGACCTTATTGCTTTTGACCTTCCTTTTCAACTGGCCTGACTGCAGCAATTTCACACTGCTGTTGTACCTCTCAACCCTGACATCAACAGCACTGGCAGAGCTGGGAGGAATCAAGAGCAGGCTCTGCGAATGGTTATTAAAGGCTCCAAACGCCCGCGTGGTTCATTGGGTCTAGAGGAGGGACCAAAAAAAAAAAAAAAAAAGGCACTTCTGAAAAAAGGCCGAGTTCCTTGGAAACGACAACTGTTGCATTATTAATTCCTTATTTGGAAGAAAGAAAAAGCCAGGTCATTCCTATGGAAGATGAAAAACCTCTTTATTTTATGAGCTATTCCACATTTGGAGCTGTTCTAGCGATGCCAGATTAACCTGAGGAAACCGTTTCTCCGAGTCAAAGGTACAGACTCTGTTTATACACATTAACTCCTCAGTCAACATTATTTCACCTATTAAAACGTTGCATTTTTGTGGTTTCATTTTTTTCCAGGTTGGAGCTATGCCTCATCACCCTGATGAGTGTTGATACTACAAGCCTTTGATCAGGGGCTGATTAAAGATACCTGAAGATACCTCAGGATACTGACAGCAAGATGCGCTGGCAAACAACGTGTGGCTAAAGAATGACTAAAGATAGCTAGACAAAACCCAGCACCACTGGCACAACAAGGTCAGATTGGGTCCTAGAGGCAGCACAGAGACAGTTCACTTCCCAGTTCACATCCCAAACATGTATTGCTCGGGCAATGGAGCTGGAGCAATCCCGAGGTTCGGGTCCCCAGCCACATGCGGCCCGGCTGGATGGGAGGAAGTGAGAGAAGTGTTTCTCCTAACCCACGATTGTTACACTTCCATTTGCTCCTTTTTTCATCTCTTTTTTTCAAGGTAGGAACTCACGCCAGATCGTCTGTTGAACAGCTTCCAAGCACAACTGCAAAGAAATCCAATATTCCTTCACCGGGCGATCTGTGCTCTGCAAACCCAACAGGTTGAGGAGCGGCTCCGACAGATCCGGGCGCAGCCTCCACCGCTGCTCCCGTTTCAACGCCTCCCGAGCTCAGCCTGGCCCTCTGAAGCTTGTCTCCCACCTCTGGCAGAGGCTGGATGGTTTCCTGAGGTGCTGCATAAATGACATTTGACAGTAGGTCTCCACGTTGCGTTGAAATGAGAATCTGCCCAGAGAGGGGCAGCTGAAAGGCAGGAAGGTTTCCCAAGGAGACTGAGGGAATCATTTCACCAGGAGCAAAGCTCAGACACAGGCAAGACATCTGTTTGGATCTGAAGACAAGTCAAGAGCACAGCAAGAACTAAACTGTCACAAGTTTTAACTTTGAGAGGAGCCTGCAGGAAAGGGAACACTCGGAGCTAAATCTGTATCTCCTTTAAATAGCAGCAGGTGTTCACAGAGGACAGCCGAGGAGAAACAGCTCCATGCACCTCTGAGGGAGAATGAACCAAAGAGCTTGAAAGCAGTGCACCCCCCACCTGAACAATGCCCTCTGCACAAACCCCCCTAGGAAGATCCGTTACTGGGCTCATCATGGCACATAGAGCAGATCTAAGAGGCACCAGCTTAGCCAAGGTACCTCCCACCCCGAGAAACAGAGTGGAACTGGACCCTTCACACTCCCTGGTACACCGGGAACAGATCCCATGTAGTTAATGAGCAGTGATAGCCCTGCAGACATCTCTCCTGGAGTTTGTTAGCAATCCTAAAAGATAAAGAAAGCCCGGAGCTGTCTGCTGGGATAAGTGGTGTGGGACCCTGCCCCATGCCCAGCCAACATTTCAAGACCACACATCTGCCCTAGAGTCATCTTCCAGTTTTCTTCCCCACACACTGCATCTTCTCCTTCAACTCAAACCTCCCCGTTTCTGTCTGACCCCCTTTTCTGCTGAGTGTGCTGGGGCAGCACCAGGTGCAGATGTCCAGAGCAGTGCAGGAGATCACCCAGCTCCCAGCAAACCAGAAACTGGAAATACTCTCATGTTTTTTTCCTTTTGTTTCTCTAGAGTGACTTCACACACTTTCCTTCCTCATCCCATGCTGCTATTATCAAACTATTTCCAACCCCAAAGGTCACCGGCAGACACGGTTTCTGGATCTTCTTGCATGTGGCTTATTTTTCTTCCCCCTTTTATTTTTCTTATTAAATAAGCAGGCACACTTTCCAATTTTCCCTTCTCCACGCTCTCGAGCATCCTTTCCCTTACACAAGCCACGCCAGGAGAGGAGATGAGTCCAGCAATGTGCTGCATTTCTGAACGACTCTGTTACAGCTTGGAACAGGACTTGTGAAAGCTGCAAAAACCTCAATGTGCTCTCAAGGTTTCCCAGAAGGAAGGAAACAAAACAAGTCCAAACAGGATCACAAAGGTTCTACAAATCCCTGTCTTGCAGATGAGGTTCAACCCGACCAAGTGTGACCTGAACCCTTTTGTTCTGGCTTGAACTAAGCAGAAAGGAACTGGAAGGGGTGAGGAATTGCAGGGTTACCTGGGACATCCCCACCTCTGGGCTTATCAGAAGCTGTCCTGCCCACACACTGAGGGTGATGAGCAGTGAGGAACAGAAGCAGCATCTGGCATCAACCAGAGCTTCATGAACCATGATGAAGAACAGCCAGAAGCTAAAAGGATGTGAGAGGCAGGTAAAGCTTTCCTTGCAAGAGGGCAATGACCTAAGGACATCCAGTGGTTACCTGCCATCAGGTGGTCCTTCAGCAGCACAACTCTCAGGTCACTAAAGAGCCTTCTCACTGCATTAGAAGTGCTGGAGCTTTGCCACCTGGATGCAGCACCGGCTGCATGGAGAGACACCAGCCTGGAGCCAAGTGAGTTAAATCCCAGAGCCAGGGTGTCTGCTACCTCCCGAGGTGCCCCAAAGGCTGGTGTCCCTCCTCACATGGGGACATCCACACACCTTCTCCAGGCCAGCCTCCCTCACCAGCTCCTGCTGCAGTGAGAGATGCAGAAGGTGCAGCCCAGTTGGCAAACACCAAATGGTTTTCTGAGAGAAAGGGTCTGCCAGGCAGAGCTGGACCTGCAGCCAGCAGGGAAAAGGCAGAAGACATGACAGATGATCTCAGCAGGGGACTGTTGTTCCTCCACTACTTTCTCCAGCAAGAACAAATGGGGGGAAAAAAAGTAATAAAATAAAAGGACAGCTCTGCTGGCCTGGTGCAGAAGGGGACATCTGCCCACGTCCATCTGCCATCAGCCTGACACCCTGGGCTTTGTTTTTGGTAGGGTCAGTTTGCTACCATTATAGCTCCTTGAAGTGCCTCACCAGGACACCAGTGCCAGGACAAGGGAAAAGCTGGGAACACGGGGAGAGGGAGCAGGTAACCACCAGCTCTGCTTAGATGCATCAGTTAATTGTCCCATTAGGCTTATAAATCACTTGAGAAATTATTATCTTTTGTTTTTCACTCGAACAAATGCTGGGATCACTCACTCTCTAGTTAGATGGGTATGTCACAGCATCAGAAAGCCTCTGAAATGCGTATAAAGAACCAACAACTGAAAAAAAAATAGAAATAAAAACAACCACAGCTCAGTCAAACGAGTGGAATAAGCTGCAGTAACTAAACTACAGTTTTCCTGGTCTATCTGAACCCACAAGAGGAACTTCACTAGACACTGACCAAGGAGAAAAAGTTAAGCAGAAAAGAAATAAATCCTATAGCATTCATACCAAGTCATTTAAGGTCAGATTAAGTGTTCTTGAAGTCTGGTCCATGTGTCTTCCATTTAAAAAAGTGCCCTGCTTGCACAGGAATGGGAAGAACTTTCAAAAATGGGCTGCTGGCTCCTAAGTCCCTTGGATACTTGACCGCGTGGTCAGGAGGGTTCAGATTTACATACAAATTGCAAAGCTTCTAAATGGCTTCCTCAGAGCAAGAAACGGGGGTGGAAACGAGAGAATCTTTAGTGATTAGTTCCTTATGGCTCTGACATTCTTCAAGCATATTTCTTGCAGTCCCTGGAACACTCCTGCATTCTTGATTGCAAAATGGCAATAAGTGATTTCCTTTAAAAGCCTTGTCTTTTATTGGAATACTAAAAATACCCCACTAGCCCCACTGCTCTCCACTCTCCCTCTTTCCTGGACAGGCACCATCAACCCTGATGTATTCTATTTTGAAGACAGCAATAAACATTTCAGCATGGGCTGTTCAATCCACTTCATAATAGATCTTGCATTTCCAGCGGAGCCCCTACTAGCACCATCAATCATCTTTACACAGACTCCACTATGAGAAACTCCAACTCAAAAGCAGCATGGATTTTCTTTTTAATTTGTAAAAATTAAAACTAGGTACAAACCCGTAAAGAATTCAAGTGACTGGGCCACTTTAAACAGGAATCTACAGGGATGACCCTGTCAGGCAGGGCTGTGCTGATGGTTAGAGCCACGGGCTGCTCCCCTCTACTCACTCAGCATGAACCTATCTGGAGGATGATGCTCGGTGGGGTGAAGTTCAGAACAAAATGGTCTCCACATCCATCACATCTGCACAAACACAGGTTTCAAACCTGGGTTGTCTGCCTGTTGCCAATTTGCAAAGCCACAGATGAAGATGAACTATATACAACGTCTGAGCTGGTTACACACATCTAACCTGCTTTGGTCTGTCCTGTCTGTATGGACTGAACTGTTCTCCTCACTCACTATGGCCCACTCCATCTGCTACAGACCTCAAGGAACAGCTCAAGGAGAGAATTTCAGGTACATGATGAGGAGGTTATCCCAGAAGCCATAATTTGATCATGGATGTTCCTGGCTGAGTCGAGGAGCTTCTCCAGGAAAAGCAGTGACACCACTGAACACTGAGACCAGCTAAGGGCTGGTGCAACCAGCCTTCCCCAGCCTGCAACATCAGTCTGCATGGAGCCAAGAGCCAGAAGGGGCAGAATTCAGAGCAGCACAGGCTGCACACTCCGGGGTGGGGGGGGGCTGAGAGGGGCCTCCCAAGCATCCAGCTGCCTGCTAGGAGGTTTAACTGGACAAGGGGACTAACCCCAAGGTGCCACCCTGGCACAATCACACCTTCCCACATTAAGGGAGCCTGTTGGGAGCTCTGCCCTCTCTAAGCACATCTGCTGATGACATCAGAGCTCTGCTAGAGCAACTGCCCTTGAGTCACTCCACAAATCACATGCAGCCCCAGGCTGATGTCCCAGATACAAGCTGCAGTTTTCACTTGAACACAAGCCTAATAAAGGTGGGAGATGCTTATTTTTTGACTTTTGGGAACCTAAATTTGACTGTTGGCAAATGAGTTTTTGATCATGCCTGTGGCTGGGCAGCCTCACTACCTGCCCACTGCTGTCTGGTGGATGGCAAGTTCTCTGCACCATGGGGCACAGTCAGCAGCAACAGGCTTTGCTTAGCAGCAGCTTCTCTTTCTTGGATGAATCACCCTTCACTCAGCCCTTCCCCACCTGCAGCAGGTCTCCAACAGGAGCATCTGCATAAGGGGACTCAACTGACTTACACTTGACTCATTTGATCTAGAAATCCAAGATCTGGTGACCACAGTAAGGAGATGCTCCTCTGACTCTGAAGAAAACACCACTGGAGTCATGACCCATCAGGAAAAGGACCATGGCATGTTCTTGTGCAAATCGCTGCTCCAAGCAGGCTCAAGTGAGGGAGTTGGACTTGATCAACCTTTTGGGTCCCTTCCAACTTCAGATATTCCATGATTCTAAACCCAGACTCAGACCAGGTTGCTTGGGGCTTTGTCAACTTGAGCCTTGAAAACCTTTAAGCTGCACCACTGTTCAGGGAGTACACACACTGGAACCAGCCTGGATGGAGCCAAATCAGAAGTCCTGCTCATCTCACAAGCTACTCAGAAGAATATTTAGTAATCCACAAAAACCACTACAGAAAGACAACCCAAAAAGGTGCTGCTGAAACAGGCAAGTATCACTTCAAATACAACACTGGAGAAAAAGGAAAAAAGCAAAACCGTGACATCTTTCAGTCTGGCTCCTTTAGCAATTAAGAACTTGAGATGAGACTCGATTGATTTTAAAGTCAATACTGATTTGGACAAATCCAGTGCTTTGCCCTAGCTCTGCATCAAGCTGCACACAGAATTCTTGACACAGATCTAGCTGTTTTTCTGATGAGAATAGTATTTTCACAGTTCAAAGCACAACCCTCCTTTTAGAAACTTGCTCAACCTTTGGCAGTCCAAGCTAATCAGCATACAAAACTGCAGAAACCAGCAACCAAATCCTTCTCATTAATGCCATTTACAGCTGCTAACAACTAGAAGAACCTTCAGAAAACGCCAAGGGAAACAGGGTGGGTGAAACAATCCCTCGCAAACAACGGAGCCAATAAATACAGAGCTGTGATAAGAAATTGGGTTTGACTTGCATAATCACTTCTGAAAGTTTTTGGAACAGGGAGGCTGAAGAGCAGGAGGCTGATAAAATAGCTACAGTTCAGTAGCAATGCGAAAGCTTCATGCCGATGAAGAAGGGAATTCAACCCTTGCTGAATTCTTGAAATCATTTAGATGTTAACAGAAGTTTCTCCTCCAAAAAAAGAAGGCAAGGCATCTCTCAGAGCCCACACACACAGCTTTTTGACTCCTATATGCTGGTGTACTACACAAAGCTATTTTGGGTTTGGAAGGCTGCATTGTCTCATGTGTCAGCCTGGCTATTTCATTTTATTTTGTAACTTCTGACTTGAGCAGAGCCAAAGCTGTCTAATTGATGCACGTGCAGGCCAAGAGGTCCCCTCTCATTCTGTGGTTTTTGTGCTTTTCTTTTTTTTAAAGAAGAGGGAGAAAGGAGGAGGAAAAGCCACAGTATCATTTCATCTCACCTTCCTAAAACTGGAGAAGTTTATGAGCTCTGAGCTGCATTTCTCTTCTCCCGCCTCCCCCCATGACAGCTACAAGCTGCCACAGCAGTGCCCAGGACATGTCTTCAAAGGAAACACGGGAAGAATTGCTCTTGGAATAAAGTACTGGGGAAATCTGGCCCTGGGTGACCTGAGCACCATGGAGCTGGGTGGCTGTCCCCAGGGCACTGAGAACGGGATGGGTCACAGCTACAAGCAGCTCATCAGCAGAGCCTTTGGCTTGTATGGGAGAAAGGCAGAGAAAGGTGGAGAGCACTGTGTGAGCACCTGAAGAGCACTGGGAGAGCACCCAGAGAGCACCAGGAGAACATTGGGAGAGCACCTGGAGAGCACTGGGAGAGCATGGGGAAAACACGGGGAGGGCAATGGGAGAGCACCAGGAAAGCACAGGGAGAACACAGAGAGATCACAGGGAGAGCACCAAGAGAGCACTGGGAGCACCAGTGTAACACAGGACAGCTCAGACACCCAGCTGTATGCATTCTGAATTGTATTCTCCCACTGGAGAAGGTTTCTCTCCTGCAGCTCAGTTAGGGTGCTGGGGCTGACACAGAGGAAAAAGGAAAGAGACAAAGTTAAGGAATAAAGGATCCATGCAGGGAATGCAGCCTGGTGGCAAACAAACGAGGATGAAAACACTTGGGGGCAAAAAGTTGACTGATTCCCTAAATATTCTTTTTTTTCCTGAAGTCTAATCACACAGTTAAACCTACAGATCTGCCTCCCCTCACACTTCCAGGGGGGGAAAAAAAGAACCCCTCAGTGCAGAGAGGGATATAAATCTCCCCAGATCATCCGTCTGAGCCCCGACAGAGGGATGCTCCATATGCTTTTGCCATTGCTCTGGTCTGATGGTATTACCAGGAGTGTCCCTTATTAATCATGTTGCCACTAAAAGTCTCTCTGGAGTACTTGCTTATTCTATCCTTTTCCAAGCTCTTTCACTTGCCTCCTAATTTATTCAAAGCTCGCTGAGGATGACCAGAGCTAATGGCAACCTCTGCTGCTACAAAACTGGAAGGGAAAAAAGGGGGGAGAGGGGGAAAATCGCTGTTAACCATGGATTTTCCTCCATCCCCCCCCCCCAGACATGTTATTCCAGCCTCTCTTACATTTCTCTGACCAGAGTTGGGAAGCCCGAGACGTTGCTATTTAAGAAACACTTTCCTGGATGTTACTGTTTGAGTTGGGATCATTGGAAGAAATTTAGTATTGGCTCAATCCTTCAGTGCCCTGAAATCAAGGAGCTTATTCCAGCCTGGAAAGTGTTCTTAAAGACACGCTTAAGTGCTTTGCTGGATGGAGAACAAAGCACTTGGCACCCTGTGGAACTGAACCCCGCTGAGGTGTGAGGAGTTTCCAAAAGCTTCTCATTAACTAAAATAATCCATAATTAAGAAAGTCACAGGGACTGGGTTGACAGAATAAAGGGTGGGTTTGGCCCAGCAGCCCGTATTCCCTGCTCTGCTGACACCCACCCCGTCACCCTGCTGGGCACCCAACGGCACCACGGCCACTCCTGGGGCTGCAAAGAGCATTTGGGTGTCCCCAGATCCAGACCCTCAAAAAAAGGACATTGAGGGACTGGAGTGTGGCCAGAGAAGGGCAGTGGAGCTGGGGAAGGGTCCAGAGCACAAGTCTGGTGAGGAGCAGCTGAGGGACCTGGGCTTGTTCAGCCTGGAGAGAAGGAAGCTCAGGGGAGATCTTCTCACTCTTCACATCTCCTGACAGGAGAGTGGAGCCAGGTGGGGTTGGTCTCTTCTCCCAGGGAACAAGTGACAAGACAAGAGGAAACGGCCTCAAGTTGCCCCAGGGGAGGTTCAAATCATTCTGTGATTCTGTGATTTAGGTTGGAGCTGAGGAACAATTTCTTCCCTGCAGGGTTGTCCAGGAGACAGATGCTGATGGGAAAGCTCCTGCTGCTCTGGGTGCATGTGAGGCTCAGAGGTGATGAAGCCATTGAGCAGGGCCAGAGGAGGCCACAAAAATGATGTGTGGGCTGGAACCCCTCTGCTGGGAGGCCAGGCTGGGAGAGCTGGGGGTGTTCAGCTTGGAGAGAAGGCTCTGGGGAGACTTTCAGGTGCCTTTCAGTGCTTAAAGGAACCTGTCAGAGAGGTGGGGACAGACTTTACAGCAGGGCCTGTTGGGACAGGACAGGAGGTGATGGGTTTGAACTAGAAGAGGGGACATTTAGACTGGAGAGAAGGAAAAAGTATTTTGCACTGAGGGTGGTGAGACCCTGTCCCAGGTTGCCCAGAGAGGTGGTTGATGCCCCATGCCTGGCACCATCCCAGGTGAGGTTGTCTGGGACTCTGAGCAATCTGCTCTAGTTGCAGCTGTCCCTGCTCCCTGCAGGGGTTGGACTGGGTGAGATGAAAGGTCCCTTCCCACCCAAACCACTCAGTGATTCTGTGATCTCACCTCTCAACCCACAAGAGGCAAAGCTACCCTGTGACTCCCGTGTGCTGTCACCAGCACAGCCAGGCACTCAACAACACTAAATAATCAGATCTTTTTTTTTTTGCTTTAAGTTTTCAACAAACCTGCCTCAACCATTCCCAAAATTCCAGGTGGCACACGTAGGATTACACCAGGAATAAGGTCATCTGCTAACATTTCATGTCATGCAGACTAGGTGCAAACCTCTGGGCCTGCAGTAAGATGCTTGGCTGGGTTTGATTCCAAGTGAGCCACAGAACATGACACTCATTTCAATAAAACCTGTGCAGTTCATCCAGAGCCCCCAGCCCTCTGCTCCCAGCACAGCGTCTCTCTGTCTCCTCCGTGCCAGGCACAAGCCAGCTCAAGCTGACCAGGCCCCGTGGAGCCTATCCTGAAGCAGGACTTTTATTCACAGCGTTTGTCTTTAGGAGGAGACAAATTAAAGCCAGAGCCCAAGGGATGCTTATCCTTTTCTTTGGAGCACAATGAAGGTTTGGGGTGAGGGGATCCTAAGAAACTTGAAAAGTCAACGCTTCTGATGGAGCATCCTTCGTTTCTTTCCAAATGGAAACGTGGATGCAGTTGTTAGTTTTTGCTTGCTAGCAACCTCTTTTTTACATTTTTAATTTATTTAAGCATTGTCCACTGTGGTTTTAATGGCTTCAAGGGGAGATTTTTAGTGTGATCAGCTGCCAAGAAGCATCTCCCAGTTAGCTGCTCTGGCCATCAGTCAGTAGCTGCCATTAGCACAGCACTTTCTATCTGCAAATCCAATAATCTTAGAACTACCAAACAGAATTTTCCCCCGAGATCAGTTTTGGTGGAAAAAAACATCCTTTGGAAGGCAAAACATTAATTTTTATATAATTTTTTTAGCATTTGAGCTATCAAAACAGTGCAGCCTAGAAGTGTACTGCCCATCAAAACATTTCTTCTGCTCACCCAGCCAGCTCCCAAACATGGGAAACCATTAACTGGAGCTGCTACAATTAACTCCCAGCATCTTCTTCAAAGACTCAATCTCCAGCTACTTGTCATGCAAACAACCTGTGAGATCCATTCCCCTGGCTAGGCAAAAGGAGGGGTAAATTACCCAGTTAAGTAGATTACTGGGGAAGGAGTCACACTCAGCAACCTTATGAGATGATTAGAGCCTGGGAAATTCATACCCAAATCCCCAAGCCCCGATAGCTCACATTCATTACCAGTTCCAGGATCAGCCACAATCAAGAACCTTCTCTGGCAGCATTAAATATTCTTTTCCCAATGAACTTTCATTTTGCTTTCCCCTCAAAAAAAAAAAAAAAGGAAGATGACATTTAAGTTTTACAGGGGAAAAAGTTGTGGCAGCATTTAGCAGCTCAGCAGCTCACCTTGAAAATAACATTTTTTTTTTAGAGGACAGGCAGTGTTTTTGAAGCAACAATGCCACCAGTGCCACCATCAAGAGATGCATTCAAAGGGGCAATGGTGCAGCTCTGCTGGCAGCCACACCCAGGAACTGAAGAGGGGACCCAGAGAGCAGCAGTGGTCTGAGCAGAGCAGCTTTGGTCATCCAGAAGAGGAAAAATCATCAGATTTGTGGCAAGAGGACTGGCTGCTGTCACAGCAACAGCCTGGGCTGGCTGCAGGAGCAACTGAAGGTGAGTTCCTTGAGTACTTGGGGCTTGGAACTGGATGAACTTTAAGGTCCTTTCCAAACCAAACCATTCTATAAGAAGGGTCCATCTATGGTAGATGGGTGAGGCCTGTCTAGATACATCACCATGATCTGCCAGAGCACAGGGACTGCCTGGAGTACTGGGGAAATGGGCAGCAATCCTCATTTTTTAACCCACTGATGGCATTTTGTGAGGAGCACTGCTGGTAGCAGCAGGCTGGGGGAGAGGCTGCTCCAACAGAAGCTTCAGACATGGCTTTTTAACATTTTCTTTTTAAAAAATTCCCAGTTTAACACAAGTCTATAGATCCCTATTCAGCAACCCTCCATTATCTAAAGAATTAAAAATTCCCTCTTTTCTTGCTCTATATAAAGTAAAGGGCGTAACCCCATCACCCTGGAGAAGGTGAGTGTGCTGAGAGTTCTGCCTCCTACCTGAGGTATTTTTATTCAAAGAGATGTCTTTAAAAATATCTCTCAGAGAAAGTCTCTTATGCAAGAAGTTAGACAGTTGAGGACTAGTGAAGAGCAGTCTAGTTTGCTCAAAGGAAACTCCACCACGAGGCTGTGTCATGTCCTGCTATCTCAAAGGAGACTCTGATAAACTGCAGAAAACCAGATGATCAACCTGATGATCAACCTTCCTCAGAAAGCTGCAAGAAGAGCTATAAAGAAGTACAAGGATCTAATAATGGTGATGGGGCACTTGGGAAAAACCTTAAAACCACTGGGTTTATCCAACCTTTACCCATTCAGATAGAAAAATCTAATTGTTTAGATTCAAAACGAACTTTAAAATCACTGAATCCATCTGTTAACCCGGCACTGCCCGGGCACCACTGACCCTGTCCCTCAGCACCACAGCTCCATGGCTTGGAAACCCCTCCAGGGATCACGGGGACTCCAGCCGTGCCCTGGGCAGCCTGGGACAGCCCTGGACAACCCTGCAAGGGAAGAAATTGTTCCTCAGCTCCAACCTTGGTGCAACTTGAGGCTGTTTCCTCTTGTCCTGTCACTTGTTCCCTGGGAGAAGAGACCAACCCCACCTGGCTCCAACATCCTGTCAGGAGCTGTGAAGAGTGAGAAAATCTCCCCTGAGCTTCCTTCTCTCCAGGCTGAACAAGCCCAGGTCCCTCAGCTGCTCCTCACCAGACTTGTGCTCTAGACCCTTCCTCAGCTCCATTTCCCTTCTCTGGACACTCTCCAGCCCCTCAGTGTCCTTCTTGGAATGAGGGGCTCAAACTGAACTCAGGATTCAAGGTGCAGCCTCCCCAGTGTCCCATCCAAGGGGACAATCCCTGCTCTAGAGGAAGTGACTAAGACTGGTTCCATCACTGCAAAGGGCAGTTCAAGTTCACTTGGAAAGGAGCTCACTAGCAGGCTCTACTAAGCAGGAAAATCCCAGTTTCCTGAACCTCAGCCATGTCCACACATCTTCAGCTGTTAATACATCAGATGAGAGACCCCACAGTGATGCTCCAGTGCTGACATGCAGCAGCAGAGGGTGGATAAAGCCAAGGAATGGCTTCTCCCATCATCCTCAGCCCACCTGCCTCCCCAGCCTGCAGGATCCCCTTGTCCCTGCTGACACTCCACACAGAGGGCTACGAGCAACAGCCAGAGGGGGTTTTGACCTCAGGCTCTACACACAGTGCACACACAACAAGAGGCTGCTGTTGCCCACTCTATCTATGCCCTGAGCTCAGAGAAGCAGCCTTTGCCCGTGTCAGTGAACCAAGAAGAAACACTTGAGGAGCCACTTGTGCAGAGCAGCCTGGGAAGGGAAGTCAAGTTGTGTCATAGGGCACTGTGAAGAAACTCACAGCTCATCTAGGCAAAACACAACAAATTCTGGATTGCACTCCTGAAATCCGACAGCAAACCATCCACTTCTTCAGCACCTCCAAGTCAGAGCTGCTGTGAGACGAGAGCAGGTTGATGGTGCTTCAGATAGGCACAGGACCTGGACACAGCCGAGCCACCTGGCACCCAGATGGGGACAACAGCAGTGCCCTGTGCCCCAAAGTACAATCTATTTACACTGAGGAGCTCTTAAGACAGGTCAACCACGGCAGGACGGAGCCAGCGCTGGCCTGGCAGCAAAGGAGAGCAATTCCTCACAGCATCACTCCACTGTTACTCCTCCCTTCATCTCTTATGACCAAAAGGCCTTTTTTTAGCACTCACCTTCCAAGAACCTTGGCAAGAGCAGCAAAATCCCTTCAGGGAAGGCAGAACCAACCACACAAGTCCACAGCGGTGGGAAGCCTGCCTAGAAATCACTCACTCCCCGCCTTCCCAATGCTCTTTCTCCACTCTGCTGAATGAAGGCTTTAAAAGGAGACAGGGCTCTCCCCACTATCTTGGAGTTACAGAGCCAAAGGAGTGTCTCAGGTGAGCTAGACCACCACTAAAAGCAGCCACTGAGCAGAAGGGAGCCAAATCTACCCCTTACCTCACGCTCGGCTCTCCTGGGAGCCCTGCCAAATGCAACAAGGAAGGAGACGCCTGGAGTTTGTCCCTTGTAAACTGTTCAGTCATAACCCATAAAAATACCCGACTGCCCACCTAAGGACACAGCTCAGGACAGGCCACAATCCCAAACAAACACCTCTCTTTGGGTGCTACCACATCAGCCAGGCTCTGCTCCCCAAGCCGTTTAACATCCCAATGGTTCCCCAATTCCAAGCCCTTTGATGATTTCACCATTTCCTTATTACCAGAATTAGCAGGACAAAGGATGAGCAGCCAGCAGTCAGCAGCAGCCCTGCTCACCTCCACTGCAGTAAATGGAAATCAGTTGTACTCTTCCTTCCTTGAAAAATGACCTCTAGTGTTTGGCTTCTCTGGCAGCCAAACCGAGCCTATACCTTTGCAGCTGGACACCCTCAGCATGGAGAAGACTGGAAAAAGCTGACTGGAGCCTTTCAGTGCTTCAAGGGGCCTGTCAGAAAGGTGGGACAGACTTTTTAGCAGGGCCTGTTGTGACAGGACAAGGGGTGATGGGTTTAAACTAAAAAAGAGGGGTTTAGACTGGAGAGAAGGAAGACATTTTTGACACTGAGGGTGGTAAGACCCTGGTCCAGGTTGCCCAGAGAGTTGGTGGCTGCCCCATCCCTAGAACCATCCCAGGTGAGGTTGGGGGGACTCTGAGCAACCTACTCTAGTTACAGATGTCCCTGCTCCCTGCAGGGGGTTGGACTGGGTGAGATTGAAAGGTCCCTTCCTGCCCAAACAAGTCTGTGATTCTTTCATTCTATGACATCCCAAAAGAAAATTCATTATTTCATGCAATTATCAAGTACCAGAATTGAACTTTCTTCACATCAACAGGGCTGACATAGCATGCAACAGAGCCAGCCTCCCAATTCACCAACTTTTTGTATCAAGCAGAATTTAAGGACCTAAAGCACATCTCTCCTCCTGTATGGACTGCAGCCTTACAAGCAACCCCAGGTTACAGCAGCTCAGCAGCAGCAAATCCAGCTGCAGAGGAGTCTCAGTAGAGGATCCCAGCACAGGAACAGCTTTTCATCAGCAGGCAAGGCTGGCTGATGGAATCTCAAGATATCCCTCATCAAAAAGGTTTCTCTCATAGACCATTAACCACTACTAAGCCTGCACAAATACTCAATGAATGCTTCAATATGAAGTAGAAAGGAGAGCAGAACTTAACTCTGTGTTCATTGGGGCAATTGTGTTCAGCTCCCAAAGCCATGAGCATCTTTGAAATACCAAAGGGGATGGTAAACAAGCATAAACGACTTAATTTTGTAGGAAGTATTATAGAGGATGAGGCAGAGTATCTATGCATCCTATGGATATGTGAATAATGTTTTTATTACCAAAGGAACCAGTAAAACAGAGGCTGCAACACTGGGAGAAAAATAAAGCATCTGAATGTAAGCAAAGGGCTGAGGTGCAGCATGACATGAAAATCCACATCTCCACCTCATCTCCCACCCTGATGGTCTAATCAAAGCTGCAGATCAGCATCTGCCCAGCTCCTGAGTTATTTACCTTCTCAAAACACTCCCCCCCAAACATGGTGTTTCCAAATCAGAAAGCACAGAATGCAAAATTCACAAGAAGAAATCAAATCCTTTCATCTCAGGCAACCAGAAACATTCCTGTTTATGATGCTGTGTTCCCCTGAAAGCAAGTTGTACAATCCTCAGTATGAATCATTTGGCACTGCTCATGTTTTTGTAGAAGGCTTAAACGTTGGGCTTTTCTCCCCCACTTTTGAGCCTTTAATTCAATAGCAAGGTGGGAAATTCCTATTTTTGCATTTTATTTAAATGCCAGAAAAACATTCACCACTTTGCCAGCAGAAATGAGTCACTTTGGCTGTAACAAGGTGCTTTTCTCCACAACTTTTTTCAGCAGCCCTGTCGCCTTGCTAATGCTCTGGAGCTAAACACAACCCCTGTCTGCTGGGGTCCCAGCAGAGCAGTAAAACACCACAGACCCGTGGGAGCTGGAACCTGGCAGAGCTGAAGAATGTCACCAAGCACAGGGAGAGGCAACAAAACTGGGAATCTCCTCTTCTGATGAAGAACAAGGCGTTTGGTTTGGATCCAGAGAGCTGAGGCTTCTCCAGACACACAGCTCAAGGCCTCCTGGAGCTACTGCAACAGGAGTGATTGGTCACTGAGCTGGGATCAAAGGCCAGGCCTTTTTTCTGCAGGAGTTAGAACCATAACATGGTTTGGGTTGGAATGAACCATTCAAATTCATCTGGTCCAACCCCTGCAGGGAGCAGGGACATCTGCACCTAGAGCAGGTTGTTCAGAGCCCAACCTCACCTGTAATGGTTCCAGGGATGGGGCAGTGACCACCTCTCTGAGCACCCTGGGACAGAATCAAAACAATCTTCTTCCTTCTCTCCAGTCTAAATCTCCCTTTTCTAGTTTAAACCCATCACCTTTTGTCCAGTCACAACAGGCCCTGATAAAAAGTCTGTTCCCATTGTTCTGACAAGACCCTTGCAGTACTGAAAGGCCACCAGAAGGTCTCCCAAGACAAGTTGTTGGCTGCAGAGCCTGCAACCCCAATTAATCATGAGGTTGGGAGATGCACCTCAATCTGGGGTGTAAGAAACACTTCACTAGACTTTTTAAGCCATGAAAAAGTGTAAGGACTATAAAGAAACTGGAGCTGGAGCATGGGGTTGGACAAGGCAATCCCCAGAAGTCCCTTCCAACTGGGATTTTGTGAAAACACACAGAGGCATCAGCTACTTAAGAAACAGTGTTTGCTCTTTTTTGTGTGACCTCTGACCCTCCATCAGGACTGATGAAGGTTGCTGTGGGACACATCCAAAACCCCTCCTGCCCCCAAGAACTTACAGTTGTTGCCCTGTGCTGGCTTTGCAGGAAGGCTGGTTGGCTCTGGGTCTCTCCATAAGGCTCTCTGTGGCAAGAGGAGGGCTCAGCACCACCACAAACAAGTGATGACCTCTGCCAGTGCACGCCTCACACTCCCTACTGTCTTCAGTTTGGCAACAAGGCACAAAAGCAGCATCCATGTGTGTACCTCCTCCTGCCCCAGCCCCTCTTCACAGGGAGCTGGAGCTTCACACATTCACGGGCCCCTGAGAGACAAAGCCTCTGAGTTTCTTAATTAAGTCAAAGTGAAAGACAGCCTAAAAACATCCCCCTTACACCCCCGTGGTACCTTTGGTCTGGGCTTCAAATACAGGCAGGGCACTGCCCGTCCCCACCACAGCCTGAAGAGCCGGGTGAGGATTTGTCTCCTGTGAATGAGGCCTTCGGTCCGGCCTCTTCAGCCTCCTCTCATCTTCCCTCCAGTTTTAGACGTGTCTCCGGGTTACAGAGGAGGGAACAAAGGGGCTGCTTGTGTGTCAGGAGCCCTCCAGAGGGGCTGCAATTCAGTCCCCCCTTCTCCAAAGCAGAGCAGTGTCTGGAGAGCTCTTTAGTAGTTTTTGTCTCATTAACATTTCCATGAGGGATCAAAGGATATATTAAAAAAAAACAAACAAAAAACCCAATAAAAATCTAAGCACAATTCCTGTCATGGAACAAGAAGATATAAAATAGTGCTCAGACACCCTTCCCTGGTCCGTGGCATTGTTAGTGGAGAACTGTCCCACCATAAAACGAGCTTTTGCTCGCACCGAACCCCGCAAAGGGCTCCGCAGAGCCGTCCCACCGAGTCCTGGCTCCCCAGTCCTTGTTCCAACGAGTTGTTCTGTGTTCTTCCCAAACAGAATCCCAGTTATTCCCTGGCAGTAAGTCACCGGGAGCAGGAATGGCTTTAATTTGGTGCCTTTGAGCAGCTGCTGGGGGTGGGCTGGGAGCAGGCCACGGGTGAATACTAAAGAAGCGCCGAGGCCTCGTGTCCTGCGCCCGGGGGTGGCTGAGGGAGGGTTTCACACAAAGCAGCAGAACACGAGGCTTTTCCTCCCCTCTCCTTGGGTATCTGTGCGCCCAAACCCTACCAGGGTGAGCTGGGACACACCTGAGGGTCTGGTAGCAATGTGCTGGTGGGTACTGGCAGCAGGGCCCCAACACCCAGGCCCCTTCAGGGCGATTCTTGCCCCGCTCATTAGAGATGCCCAGCAACACCCCGCAGACAAAGCCACGGCAAACAAAATGCAGGGAGAAGGGGGGGGAAGGGGAGAGAAGAGGATTTTTTTTTTTTTTTTGCAGAGGAATTCTTCATTCACTGATCTGTAGAATACATTAATATCCCCAAGTGTTGGCACAGCCTCCAGTGCTCAGGGGACCAACAATGACTCCGAGTCTGGGATCTTCAAATAAACCACCCCCGCTGTCATGGCCACCGGGAAAGAGAATAACAGCAATATTAGCTGACCTTCATTTTGTTGTTTCTCCAGACCTGACTGCTAGACCTCTGTTTGCCTGTTACTAGGATTTCTTGGCTGAAAAATGTGAGCATTTCCTAGATGATACAAGAGACAGTTTATTAGGTAAATAAACCAGGCCCTGAGCAGTCGCTTCTGCTTGATAATGAGAAGGGAAGGGAAGGACCAGAGCTCCCCGCAGCACCTAAAATAACCCCAATCAAGGCTCTCTGGCCACCACCACACGCAGATTTTTCAGCAGACAGTTAATGAAGAAGAGAAGGTCATTTCAGCCAGGCCAACTTGGGAGCAAAACCATTTGCTCAGAAAACTACAGGCCATAAAAATCACAGCAGGCACTATCTGTAGCATATAAACAGTCCACCTAGGGAAGCAAAGTTTAAAATTAGAGTCCTTTTTGACAAAAGAAAACTTGGGGTGGGGGAAATGTTTACAGAGAAGCCTGGAGAGGAGGGCTGGGAGAAGAGAACACAGGACACCTTGCACCACTCCCTTCTTAGCCCACCTCCAGCAATCACGGTTGATAAATGTAATTAAATTAGCAGGAAGACAACAAGCCAGGCTGATCTGTGAGCCCACAGCCCTTCCTCCACAAGGCTAGGCAGTGAGAGGTGAGTTTTGCAGCATTTCCCAGAATCTCAAGGATGAATGGAATAACCAGATGGGTGGAGAAAGTGGGGCTTGGAAAATGAAGTTCCTCCTGAGGCAGAGCTGGTGGCACTGCTTTCCCTGCCAAAAAGGCAACATTCTGGGGCAGGTTTTTGTGAAACAGAGACTATAAGTATTACTGAGAAGCTCCTGTGTGTTGCAGTCCAAGTGGGGATGTGCTACGAGACAAGCACAATGCAGCCAAAGCTACACGAGGAACAACGTAGCACCAGTGACTCATCTGCAGATCCCACCAGGATTTCACAGCAGTCACTACCACAAACCATCATCTCTCAGCAAAGGCAATACCCTTCCCTTCTTCCACCCCAAAGGAAAATCCTTTCTGAAGGAGACAGGTCACATATTGAAACAGTGAGTCCCTCTTTGCTGCTGCAGAACTGTGCACACGAGAGTGTTCCTGCCACAGACAAGTGTGACGCATCTCTGTGTCACAAAGCTCTAGTGACACATCTCTGCTTTCACTGAAAAGTTTCAGAACCATTCATACAATTATTTAGGCTGGAAAAGACCTTTAAAAAACAAATCTAACTGTTCCCCCAGTACTGCCAGGGCACCACTGACCCACGTCCCTCAGCACCACATCTCCACAGCTTGGAAACCCCTCCAGGGGTGGGGACTCCACCCCTGCCCTAGGCAGCCTGGGACATCCCTGGACAACCCTGATGTGAGGTACACGAGCCCAAACCTGGCTGCCCTGCAGGGCATTTCCACCCAAGCCCCACAGCTCCAATGCAATGAAGATGAGCTGCTTTCATCAGCATCAAACACAGCACAACTCCTGTCCAGAACCAACTGTCCCTGCTGGTGCAGCTTTTGGGCATGACAAACACAGAGCTCCCCTGTGCCAACACAAAACCAGTGATCCTAGATGTGCAACATGGTTTATTTAATAACTGCTGCTGGAAGAATAGCTCCTGCCATGTAGATGCTTCACAACAGACACTGCATGAATATATCTGATTTTCACCCTAAGACTTTTTTTTTTTTTTGGCCATCCTGCATGAGACCTGAGAAGCCACCCCCTCAAGTTTCTTATTACCCTTCCCATTTGCCCAAGGACAGTTTTCCTCCAGGCAGCATTAGTGCACTTGCATGAACCCTACTGTATTTTTGCAAAAACAAGTTAAGATTGGAGATCATGGCCCTCTTGATTTATATCCCAAATTTCTGGTGGGCTCAACATCTTCTATGCATCTCAGCAAGCCCTGAAGAGACAGCAGAACCACTTGGTCCCCAGCAAACTAATTTCTCCATCGACCACATCCTCTGTGTATTGTGTCCCTGGAGCGCCCGGGGCTGGGAAGCAGGATTCCAGATGCTGGACCCTCTCTCTGCCTGGGCGCTGTGTTGGCAGCAGCCTCGTGCTCAGGGCAGCAGCTTTGGTTGGGGTGGGTTGGGCCAGAAACTGCTTCTTCGGGTATTTGGGAGCTAAAGGTTGAGGCAGAATTTCCAAATGGTAAGGATTCATACAAAGAGTTAACCCAGATAATTTCCCCCCTCGTTTAGTTCTAACCTCGCACGCAATCCCCGAGCCAGGACACCACTGGATTTCAGCTCCAGATTGGGCAGAGCAATTATTTTGTCATTGAGCATGTTAGGGAGAGAAAAGGCAGAAGGAGGCGAGTTTGAGCCTCTTTGGTAATGTACAAATTAACACATTTCAACACCATTTTCCAAAATATAAATTAATGATTTAATTCTGCAACATGCATCGTTGGAAACCAGGCTGTAAGCAGCCACCCTTGGGTAGTTCAGTCAATTATCTTTTTTTTTTCAATATTCAAATGCAACTAATCTCTTGGCCTTTTGGAGTGACAGACCCCGTGGGTAAGCGGGGTGCACAGGGGCTTATTTCACCCCCAGATTTGGACAAATCCCCCATGTGGGTTGGCAACAGCTGCTCAGAATCTCCAGATAGGTATGAACAAGCACTGATGAAGTTCAGGCTGTTTGATCAGCTGCATATGCAAATGTCATTAAGATGATGTTGATTATCTTTTGTTATCCCATCCATGCCCACCCTCTGCTAAATCTCCCTTTCCTCTGTCTCCTGAAGGGGAGGGATGACATTTCACAGCTCCACACTTGAAGCTGTGCCCAGTGCATGTATCAGAGCTGAGCCCCAGAAATGCCACTCTCCAGCCCCCAAAACCACCATCCTCTGGGATGTTCTTAAATCAAGGGCTCAGCAACTGAACAGCTGATGATTCTGCAACCTCGATACCCATGGGGTGACAAAAGCAAACACCTCACCAGTGTACTGCAGCAAAGCAGATTTTCCCCACCTTGTCTTATGCTGGTCAGTTTGACTGCCCTTCATCCCTTATTTATACTCTACTTGCTGTGCAGCCTGAAGGGACCTGTTCCACTTGTGTCTCTGGCTGCAAATGTTATCCATGAAGATAGTCTGGGGTCACTGCAGCCAGAAAAAGGCACATGGGAAGAGGTGACACAGATGCAAAAGACCTAGAGAAGTGATCACAGGTTGAATCTGCCAACCAGGGCTTGGTGGGAGGGTGGAGAATCACAGAATGGTTTGGGTTGGAAGGGATCTTAATGATCATCTAGCACCAGTCTCCCTGCCATGAGCAGGTACACCCAGTAGAGAAGGTTGTTGAGACCCATTCAACCAGGCCTTGAACAAATCCAGGGGTTCTGGAGGGTCTCGGTGTTGCAAAATCTGTCCTTAAATGAAGCTGGCTGGCTAATGAAGCTTTGCACAGAGCTCCAGGTCTTACCCTTCAAACTGAAAATTATCTGGGACACGTATCCCCCAAACCAGGTGGACTGAGCAGTGTCCACCTGTCCAATAAACCTCAGCAGGATGGATGTTCTAGAGCAAACTGAAGAAGGATGAATTAGAACATGAAACTCAAGGGTAACCAGGGTAGAAATGAATGGCAGTGTACTGAAGGGAGATCAGATCAAACAGAGCTCATCAGGTTAGCCCACTAAGATAATGAGTTTTCTAGACAAAGGCAGTGGGACAGAGCCCATCCAGACTTCAGCAAGCACCACGTGGGAAATTCTGAAATGAAAAAGTAGGGGATTAGCAGAACTGTACAGCCAGGAAACTGGTGAAAGGCAAAGCAGTGTTGAAAGAAGGATGAGAATGGATGGAGGTCACCAGCAGAGCTCCTCGAGGAACGGGCAGGAGGCTGATCTTATTAAATATTTTTATTAATGACCTTGGCACAAAAAGTAAGTGTGCTAATGAAATCCGCTGATGACACAAAGTTGGAAAGCAGCATCAGCACAGGGGAAAGCTGGGACAGCATACTGGAAAAACATGGATAACTCTGAAGAGGACTGGAGGAAGGTTGAACTCAATGGGATGAGAGGAAGCTACGTGCTTGGGTTTTGCTAGGAGTTGGAAAGAAAATGACTCCAGTGGAAAATGTTCAAGAGGGAGAAAGGCCCAGGCAAAGAGCTCAAAACAAAACAGACTGAGGCACCAACAGGCTGCAACTAAAATATTTCCAGCAGGTAGAGAAGTGCTGGAGCTGGTGGACAAATCACTGTGAAGAGGGTCTGGGGATGCTACAGTTGCTTCTCATGGTTAAAAAAAAATCAGTAAGTAGGAAGAATTGTAAGAAAGGGCTTATCAGAAAAAAAGAGAGATTGATTTAGGAGTTTAAAATTTAAAGAGACTTGCTCAGCCCCACAAAAGAAAAGCTGGGAGGGAGCACTGAGTGATCTCAGACACACATGTTTGGGGGAGTGAAATAAAAAAGAGGAAATAATTATTCAAGGCACCAGGACAAGGGTTGCACGTGGGCAACATGAAGTATCCCTGACAAGTCTAGGCTGGAAATAAGTTTATGACCACTGCAGCCTTCCAATGGGAGTAATGGGGAGGAAAAAACAAGCTTGTTCTCCTGAAATTTCTCTTGAAGGGATCCTATGACCCAGAAGGCTCCTCCTGTTCTTCCCTGCTAAGCACACGGAGAGCCAGCACCACCAGTGAGCACCACACTCCTCACCTGTAAACAAATTCATAAAGCAACTCCAAACTGCCTTTTACCCCAAAAAAACCCTAAACCCAACCTGTTCATGAGTGTTTCAGTCCATTCTCTTTCATCAGCTGAATCCATTTCAACAACTCAGCGTGAGATGTTGTCAGATTTAGTCTAAAAGCTGTGGAGGTAGCACATGTGAGCAGGAGGAGGCCTGAAGATGCCACGAGCTGGCTGGAGGAGACTGAGGCACCAGGATAGTGAGACCCTGGCTGCTGGGCACATGCCACCAGCAAAGGCATTGTCTCAGCACTGTGACTGGCTTAGTTCTGGTGTACCTGCTGAATCAGAAAGCACCCTTTGGAATGTTCCTTCACACCAGGAGGCATTCTGAGGGCTCCTCACCTGTTCCTCAGCGGCTCAGAGCTAATACAGCCAAGGAAAAGGGTTTTGTTTGGAAGTACCCAGAAAACAAGAAACAGTTTTGTTTGTACATCTCCAGAATCTCCATCTTTGGAGACTTTCAAAAGCCACCTAGACCTGTTCTGTGTGATCTACTCCAGGCTCTCCTGCTCTGGCAGGGGGGCTGAACTAGACCTTCAGAGCTCCCTTCCAACCCCTATTCTGTGATTCTGTTCCATATGATGGGGAACAAGATGGCAAGACAAAGGAACCAGGAGTCTTAGATGAGCAACACACCCAAATAACTGGTCCAGTTCATTTAAAAGTCATGCTATTAACATAATTAATGAAGCCAAATTTCCCACTACATCTCTAATCTGCTAATCTCCTTTGAGGCTCCTCTGGTATCTAATGAGACTTGAGCTCACCCTGCCCTCCCCACCTCAGCAAGGTCCTTAATTGGGTCTCTCTAATGAGAAGAGATGCCCAAGTGAGCCTGTAGTAACTTCCTATCTCTACAGCCTCTATCTCCCAGCTAATTCCACCCTCAATTAGCCAGGGGGTTCAGCAGTCAGTGGGTGAGGTGGGATGAAAAGCTCAGCCTCCCACACACAACAGGGCTGCAAACTCATCAGCTCCTCCTGAAAGCAGGCTCAACTCCAGCAGAGATCCACTGCCCCCAGGCACAGCCAACCCCACAGGGAAGGAAAACAAGCTGTAGGAGAGGAAAGAAACACTCCAAGGAGCTCAGGTGAGAACTACAGAACAAGGGAGGGTGATGCACAAGGTAGCAAGACCAGTGGAAAGTGAAATCCTGCAGCAAGATGTGCTGGACTCCTGGTATTCCCAGTAGGAAGGAGAAGGTAATGAGGAGACAGAAAAGCTCAGATGAAAATCCATCTTCTGTTCCATCAGTGATGGCTGCCCCTTGGCCACCTTCCTGTGCTGCTCTGCTCCTGGTGGGATGGAGGTGTTGCTGCAGACACCAGCAATGAGCCCAGTTCAACCATCATCCTTCTGCTTGTTTCTTCCCAAAGCTTTCTCACAGGGGTAACAGCTCAGAATACACTTTTCAACATGAAATTGCTTAAACTAGAAGAAACTGAAATAAGGGAAAAAAAATAATAATACATAAAAATCAGGGGAAATATCTAAATTGCCAGGCCAGGAAAAGTCATCCCCTAGAAGCATGGGCAGGTGACTCAGAGCCAGGGCAGTTGTCAGAGCAGCAATGGGGAGGAATATTGGTGTAAACTCTCCAAGAGTCAGATTGCAGGAAAGCCTGATTTCATGGCATACTGCAGCAGCTTCTCCACTAAGAAAACATCAACGGATGGGGACTTGCTCATCTGAACACCCAGAGTATGTCAGAGGAACAAACCTAAGTTAACTGCCATCCATAATTTATACAACAAATTAAATCCATGGCAAAAATAACCAAAACTTAGAACAGAGCCATTGCCAAATCTGGCAGAACAAGGCCCCAGCCTGCATGAATCATGATTTTTGAGAGGAACCCTTATATAATCCAAGCTGTTTTAAAGCAAAACCAACCTTCTGAAAACTCCAGTTAATAGGTTTGGCAAAGCCCTGTCTTTAATTCTTTAATTCTGGCGATTTGCTAAGATGTCAAAAAAACATACCCAGTACCTACTCCTGTAGATTAGTCAATGCCCTGCCAGTGGCATCTCCAGAAGTGTCTCCATCAGAAGGCAAAGGGGAGATGAGAGCACCTACCTGGGGCTGCAAGAAGGCAGTTAGATTGCAATGCCATCTTGTGGAACAGGAGAAAATGAGAGATGGGGAAAAAGATCAGGAACCACTCTGCAGTTATATCTTATTTTACAGGTCACACATAGTGGCCCAGCAGGGTCTATTCAGTGCTTGCTTCTCATTTTCCCCATTCATCTGAAAGGTCAGAGCAACATCTGTCAGAAACAAGAGTTTGCTCCATTTTGCTTGGTTTTACTCTGACAAAGCCACACTCTTCTGTGGTGCTTCCCCAGGAACCTGGTGGCTACAGGAGAGCCACCAAAAAGAGTGACTTGGTAGGATGAGGAGTAGACCTACCCTGATCCTCCAGACTCCTTCCCCTGTTCACACTCTAGTTTTGCAGGACCTGAAGAACATTTCTGACTCCATCCATCACTCAGCTTGGCTGCCACCACCTCTGTACCTGTCACATCTGACCAGCAGGCTGCTGGTTGTGTCCAGCATTAACAAAACCCCCATATCTCGTTCAGACACAGACACTTTGGGATGCTCTTCTCACCAACAAAGCCCAGTTTAAGCATCTGGCTCTGCAGGGAGCTGTCTCCTTAGGGTTTTAGGTAAAAATAAAGTAAATCTACAAAACTTGAGGATAGGGGAAAGTCACCAAAAATGCAGGTAAGGTAGAATGTAGCTGTGGACAATGACACACTTTCTCCTCTCAGATGAGGCCAACTGCAACCCACGGGTAGGGAGGAGAAGGCACCACAGACCCTCTGCACACCCCAGCTACTACTGAATGCTTGAGCCTGATGCCAAACAGAAATGAAACCAACCCACACCACTGTACATGGTGCTGAGCAGCCCTTGGATCCCCCAAACCTGCACCCACCTACTGGAACTGTCCCCAGGCAAGGAGCTGTCCCCCCCACTGCTGGGGGAGCGAGCGAGCAGCCGCATGGTGCTCAGCTGGGGTTAAACCACAACACCCCCCCCCTCCCCATACTAATCATACTTTTTTTGCTTCTTTTTAAATGCAGTTCTTAAGAGGGGTTAAAGTTCTCTGAGGGTTAAAGTTTCTAACTAAAAAGTTGGTGAGCAATGGTTAATGAGCGTTACTCTGCAGAACCCCCCCCTAAACTGGGAGAGAGTGAGGACAAACTAACCTGGGAGAGCCAGTGGTAAAAGTGAAAAGCCAGGGCTGTGCACACAGGCATTCCTGTAGAAATCTGGGAAAGGCAGGCTAACATTTGATTAATGATTTGCATGTACATCGTGGTGAAAAGCTCAATGGGAATGCCTGAAATCTCAGAAATCCTTAGGTCCAAATGTCCCCCCTCACTGCCCAGCGCACATTGCAAAGCAAGGAAACAATGCCAAGCAGCATCCAAACATTTGCCTGCAGATGACTGATGATTTTCAACAAGAATTTCATAAACGCAGCAGACTGGAGTATATCCCATGATCATTCTTCCACTGCAATCTCTTGGAGTTCCCACTGACACCAGCGTGGGGCTGCCCGGGGCCACCGAGGGAGACGGGCTCCAAGCGGGGCAGCCTTCAGTGGGCAGCAGCAAGGGCTGGGATTGTCAACAGCTCTTGAGGCAGCAAGAGAAACGGCATCAAAAACAAGTTGCAAATGAAGCAACCCACCCAAAATGACCCGAAGGTTTGTGCCAGGGCTGAGCAGGGCCAGAGGTGAGACCCTGCTGCACCCAGGTAGCACTGAGGGATAGCCAGCCCTGGAATAAATCACGCTGGGGACGACCTCCAGAGCTTGACACAAGGTTTGCATGAGAACAAGATGTTGAAATATTGATTACAGTTGGATTTCAGCAGCAATACTTTGATTTTATTATTATAGTGGCTGCTAACAAAGACCCACCCATTGCTGTGTTACATTCCTGCTTGTAAAAGGGTGATTATTCCACTGCTGGTGCCAGGCTGCTCTGCTCCTATCCACAGCCAGTGGCTCCAGTTTGAGCGCTCATCAGAATAATAAAAAGATGTTATGATTTCAGAACTGAGGCAAAAAAACACAGGAACAGGCACATGCTGGAACACACGACTGGGGCCGAGCAAATGTTTGCATCCCAGAGAAGGAAGGGGGGAGCACTTTGCCCCAGCTGGAGTTTTACTAAATATTTTATCAATTTCAACAAAATATTGGATGGGGGTGAAGCACTTGGAAAAAAAATACCAGCAGGTGCCAGTTTTCCCACTGCTTGGCTTAGTTCAAGGAATAATTGCACATACACAGGCTTGTTCTGATCTTAATACACCATTAACTTGCAGCACCAGGGATAAGGGTGGAAAAGGGATGGGAATTCTGCCATGAAAGGCTGAGCCCTCCAGCATTATTGTTCTAAAGCCCAGGCTGGGGCAGAGGAGCCCAGCTAGCCCAGGAGATGCCCAAATTGTTATGCAAACAGGGGAGGAGCTATGGGAGCAGCTAGGGAAGCAGCTATGGGAGCAGAGGGAAGAGGCACCGAGAGGCAGCTCTTCTCACCCAGCCCCTGCAGAAATCTGCTTGTCAATGTGGAAAGGGTGAGAGAGGTCACCCCCAAGGAATCCAGCCCAGGAGCCTCCCAGCCTTCCCTCTCCCATCCTCCTCCTCCTCTCAAATTCCCCAGCATGGGCTTTGAAGTTAAAGAGACAGGCTCATTACCCAGCATTGCTGGCTGGAGGATGTATTCAAACAAGGAACCTGAAAAGGGGGAGAAATACCTACAGCAGGCAGAGGTGTCCAGTATGAAATGGGATTGACTGGCTGCCCCATGTGGGCATTTCACAGACTCGTGCAGAAAACAAAACCACAGAAACCATGGGGAAAAGGCTCACAGGGGGTACCCAGATCATTCAAGTGCAATTATTTTTAGATTAAATCCACCCTGTGTCAAAACCAAAGATCTAAAATGACAAAGCCAGTCATGAACTCTACGGTCACGCCTTTAATTCTACCCTTAGTTGGGATGAAGGAAATCATAGACAAATGCCTCTGACAAGTCAAGAAATGCCCAGAAAAGGCCACAGCTTTTCACCATCCTACATCAGCCAAGCTTTCAAAAGGTTATCACTGATGAAGAACTAAAGGAATCCTTGAAATATATCCTCAGTGCTGAAAAAAGTACCTCATTGCCATCTAGGCTTGGTCACTTTTGCTGTTATTCTCCAGAAGCAAAGCTCCCCTCTAGCCTGAAACTGCTACAGGACCAAGTCCCCTCTCAACCTTCTTAGTAATTCTCACAAGCCAAGTCCCATCAACCACTGAACATCCCTGCAATTTCTACAGAGCATAAATTGATCTTGTTGGCATTTTGAGTTCTCAAGCAGGGAAAAAATGGGCCATGGACCCCAGAACCTGATATGCTACCTCCAGAAGTGTCTCACTACCACCACCTCCCCATGGACTTTATCGCCCAGCCACTCATCCTCCTAACATTTGCTGCCATCTCCCATGGTCACTGTGCCAACTCCCAGCTCTTCACCCTACGGAGGAACCCACAGTCCCTCCCCTGAGCTGTGCAACCTCTCTCTCTGGCTGTATGGAAAGAGAATACAGTTCAGCTTTACCAGCTTGCACATAACTTGAGGAGCCACCAGGAAGTTTTTCATCCTGGTAGGCTGTGAACACCACGTGGTTGGGAACACGTTCCCACAGGACACCACTGGAAAAGCTCCTCCAGCATCATCCCCTGTGGTAACCAGTTTGGGAGAGCTGGTAGCTAGCAAGTTTTTTAAAGCTAATTAACACAAACCACTCTAATTCCATACAGTCCTGCAGTTTCCAATCGGAATATTGTGCAATAATGGCTTCAGGAAATCAAGGGGCTCCACACGCAGCAAGCGCAGAGAGTCAAACCCACAGTGTCAGCTGAAGGAGTTTGGAGAGGTGGGATTTTGAACTCCACCTCGGGTGGAGTGCACTGGACACAGCCTCTGCACACCAAGCTCAGCACTCAGTCAGAGGACAAGCTCTGTGCTCCAGCCCTTTGCTTACCACAGGACGTGGATTTCTTGTCTACCATCTTCACGTGGCGCGTCTGGTTGCGGAGCTTGTCGTCTGTGTTCTCCACCAGGTTAGTCAGGTCGTCGATGATCTCTGGGGAAAGAGAAAGAGCAGCATTAATCTCCCAAGGCCCCCAGCATCCCTGCTCAACAAGCACGTGCTGCTGGAAGCTCCCAATGCACTGAAGGGGCCAAATCCTGGGAAATGCTGCCCAAGAGGCTCTGACTTTAGCCTCAGTGCGCTGCACCAGTGACGCATGGAGGAAAAATGGGGAGTCTGGAAGAACAGGATGAGTCTCAGTAGCCATGGAGTATGATGGCAGCCAGAAAACAGTAATCACAGAGAACTGGTGCAGATGCTACAGGAAACTAGAAATTCCAGTCCCTGGAACATGGAATCTCAGCACAGATCCATTACAACCCATCCAGAATCATCATCTTCACAAACACTTTTGGGAGCTCTCGGTGTGGTCCCAACCATATGAGCATGGAGGACACAGCCAAAGCCCCTCCCTAGTTCAGCTCCTGAGGTAGATGGGTGGCATTGCTCTAGACACAGAGCTGGATGATACCTCTGGAGAACAGAAAACACAGAAACCAACTGAACTCCTGACAACACAAAGTGAATTGTCAAAGGCACCTGTAGCACAGAGGTTTACTCTCCTGGAGAGTTGGGAGATTTAAGCATCATCCTTCTGACAAGTGCTTTTTAAGTCTACCCCACAAGCACTCACCTCCAGCAAATCCCTCTGTAAAATGACATCAGCATCCAAAAAATCTTGTACTTTCCATCTTAAAACCTAAGCTTCTGATTAATACTTAATAAGTTAATTCTTAGTGCTTAATAATACTTAATAGTACTTTAAAAAGCCTTAATTCACCCAAAGGGAAGGCAGAGGGCAGACATGTGATGCTTCTCCATTTCATCCTCTAGATCTGAACCGTTCCCTACTCCCATGGTTCAGCAGCATC